>CM023486.1:73373281-73640689 GCA_013339685.2 Hyalomma asiaticum | reverse complement strand
ATTACTCGTACTCGCGATTCGGCAAAGAGCCCCAAACCAATACATGTTTTGACATAAACAATAAGCAGTGCACCAAAGCGTCTTAATTTTCAAGGATAAACTTCGGTTACCTCCTCACTCCTCGCAACTGTTCCTTGTTGGAGAGGGGGAGGGGAAAGGGCTGATTCTGGCTAAGAACAATACGCCGACCAAAATTATTGTCGAAAAAATAAGGTTCGGCTTCCACACGACAGCCCTAATCTCTCTGAAGGGACAAGGCTTCTGTATGGCTCCGCCACGTTGGCCTAGTGGCTATGGCGTTCGGCTATTGATATTGAGCGCAGCAACGTCGTACCATTGCTCTCGGTCCAGTTCCGAGGTACCATTCTAACGGCGACACGGTTGCCCATATGCTACCACTCAATCTTAGCCGTCCCACTGCCGGTGCACGCTTCATGGTCACGCCCCTGACGTCATACTATTGCAGTCATGCATCGTCATTTTATTTGCGTCGTAATGCCGTCGTTTACACATACCGCAGTCACTGTTACAGCGTCACCTTCCCCTTATCCTCATACTGTCGTCGTTTTCAGAGCACCGCAGCCCCATTCTCGCCAACGAGGTATCGCAGCACTCTCGTCGAGTAACCTCGTCTTTAAGGTGTTGTCCCCCGAAGGGGACAACATCTTAAAGGCGAAGGAAGACCCTCGTCTACCCTCGCATGTTTCAGCCCTACAGTTAAAATGACTTACGCCGTTAGAATGCAGGAACTTAAAAACGGAAAGTGAATATTTCATGCATGTTATAGCAGGAATCGCCCATTGTATGCATAATGTGCTCGGGTGCAATTGCATATTTGCCGTGAAATACAAAGCCCTGAGCCTATTTTCGAAACTTGTTGCTGCGAAGTAAAAGTTGCTGCTGTCAAGGCTAGCCGGCTTTATCGAGAGAATGTGCAGGCATTCTCGGCGAAGTTGTCGTTATTCAAGGACGTTTATTGCTTTCATGTTTAATATTCGGTAAAGCCACAGGTGGTTTTCTCGATGTTAGGCATTACATTGTGCGTGGAACAAACTTCTAGTGACGCCGATTTGCGCTCGCAGCCAGCTCAACAGCGAAGCATGACACTATGAACTTCATGAAGTACAACTAAAAAAAATTGACTCCTCACTACATCACTGATTGTATTACTGCAGAATTGTCTGGCTTCATAAAGTAGTGCCCTGTTATGTTTGATAGGTGCCAGCTGCTTTGCAGATTAGCTGCCAGCTCGGAGTTCTTAAACTTTTCCCTAATTTTTCTTATTGCGACTACAGCGTAAGACAGCTGTAGGGGTACGGAAGATGGTCAGATGCTTCATTACAGAACGCTTTTGACTACCAGGGGAGTTTGACCATCACTACGCGAGAAGCACTGCTGGGAAACACATTTAGTCGATATAGCCTGTGTGGATGCCTAGCTGGTTTTGAACTACGTGTTTTCGCCAATGTCGCTTCTTTCTGAAGCGCATGTATCATGCATTCTATACGAGTTTTTATGCCTTACTTCGTGGCACTGTCATTCATAAAGATGTACGTTGTCAGGATTTCAAACATGTGACATGTGTTTGCAAGTGCTGGGTTCGTTAATGTGCGGAGCATACCGACCCACGCAGGTAGTCCTGTCACTGGTAATTCACAACACTTAAAGCCTGAAGGACTTCACTTACAGACAGGTTTGCCGCCTTTAGGCTATGAACTGCTTTAGGGCGTTTGAGGAGTTAATTTTATAAAAGAACCAGATACACTTAAAACAGAATCGAGGAAAACTTGCTCCAACTACAGACCCCTCAAATCTGCAGTGTAGTTCAAGTGTCCGTAGCCAACTATACGCAACATTCAGGAGGAAGTGTGGGATTTGATTCACTCCGGTTAGAATGCTCTGCTTCATTCGTGTTTAGGCCACAAGAAAGGTATAAATTACTGCGTATAAACAACTTCGCAATGCCTTGCAACGAAATTACCCGCATAAATATCTTTCCGCACTGTACAGTGCCTTGTGTGTTAAGGCTGAGCCCACATGGTGGTCACGGAGAATGCCCGTTTGTCAAATGCTAATGTAACGTATCTCGATTCAAGCAAGTCTAGGATTTGAGTTACTTTCTATTTGAAGTTAATTGACTGCGTGGGCTTTTTAATCTGTAATTAACCTATCGAACAACAGTGTTTTAACATGATATGGGCCTAGATTATCACCCTGGTACCTTCAAATCGGAGCAGTTTAGGTTTCACGATTTGGCTCGTCAACAACAACGACAAAAAAAAAAAAAATCACCCCACCTTTCATTTTACATATTCCGCAATAATAAACTAGAACGCGTACACGGGATAGTAAGCGTGTATTAACATTTGGCTTCTTTTCCCGATGCATAACCCAAGGGGATTACACGTGCGAGGATTCCTGCGAGAGAACTACTCGTATGACGTAAAAGAACATTGAAAAATTCTCGTTATGTATATATAGGTCGCATCAGTTGGCATATGTGGTGGAAGCGTGAACTAAAAAAACAAAGAAAATAAAGGTTTAAAACTTCTACAGCACCGGAGTGCTTGGCACATATATACTTCAATGACAAACTGTCACTGTTTGTAACCACAATATTTGCATTCCATTGGCACCTCAGAATCTTGCGAACGATGTGGACGTCCCGTCTACCCAGTAAAAAACAGTCGAAGTCGAGCCCACTTTGTTGTTCTTCCGGAAATGAGGATGTCATCTAAAGTACTTTAGGTATACATATCAGCGAACAACACAATCAGCACTAGAACGTGCGTTTCGTAGAAAGGCGTTGCTTGTAGTTGCCAAGAACAGTTCCTGATAACCGAGCCAACGTGTCTATTCGGGTAGTGCTTTGCATCGTACGAAGTTTGACGCAGAGTAAGCACGATACATACAAATGAAAAGCGCAGATTAAAGCTTATCACAACAATGCAGAAAGTGACCGAACCTCACCTGTGAAAACAAGGGTGATTGCGAGAAACGCCTTCATTACTGCACTGTTTTCCTTGCCCGTTACAGCTGAAAAAAATTCGAGAGGTGCGGAATCTAGAGCACGATTCTCGCTCGAAAGTTTTTGTGTGATTGCTTACACGGGTGCGGGAGAACAATGATCACGTAGCATTGTATTTCTTCCGCAATAACATTCTGCCGCGGTTTTGCGCTTTCTGGGTTTAAAGAAAAGACAATAAAAGCACATTGCTTCCGTGTATCCTATCGGCGTTACTCGAGGCTTTTGACTCACTGTGAAGAAGGCAGTTAAAGCTCCTCTCCAATGTTCGCGATATTCACCGTGTGCTCAGTTATAACATAATGCAGCTCTGGTCCCTTACGTGGAATATATAGTTAACTAATTTGCTATTATAAATGAGTGTGACTTTTCGTTCCAAGCAGATTAACAAAAGGAACAGTCATGGAGGAACGACTGCACAGATATTTTTAATAAGTACCATCTTGCAGTTATGACACTAATCGGCGCTGTGCTCACAGGCCGAACACTCTAGTCAAAGGAGGTTTAGCGGGCCTAACGTAACCTAGAACTCGGCAGTGCTGAGTGTTACCGAAGCACGAAAAATTTAAGGCATTCAAGGTGATGACATGCATGCGGAATAGGATATCAAAAACTGATAAGACACAAAAGTCACGAAAATGACTACAGTAAGGCCAGCATGAACGCTTCTCACAAGTTTCGCTCCGAGCTCAGCGTATGGACGGTTTCGTCGAACCACAGATGGTGGGAGGCGCGGCAAATTTATACCGGCCAATGTCCTCGAAGAGCAACGATATGAGAGAACAAGTGCTAGAAATTTTGACACTGAATGAAAGCGTTCGTCCAGTTCCATAATATCGCCCATAATGAAGCAGTTTTTAAATACGAAGCATTTCTTAGCGAGCTTCGGCGACCTTGAGCGTATCTATCTATCTATCTATCTATCTATCTATCTATCTATCTATCTATCTATCTATCTATCTATCTATCTATCTATCTATCTATCTATCTATCTATCTATCTATCTATCTATCTATCTATCTATGTAGCCGCCTACGACTTTTCGCTCTCCTGGCCGTTTCGTTAATGTGATGTTTACGAAAATTGGTCGTTAACTACCGTGCAAAATAGTGCCAAACAAACGACGTACACAAAGGAGGGCGCTCGTGTCTCCAACTGTATATGTCCGCTCTTTGTACACTGATTTTCATAGCCTTGCATGATGCCTAGCATAATTACAAGAGTGCGATGCGTGTACACCCATAAACCACCCTCCTGCAGTTCAGGTGTCAGTATGCACTGTCGGGCATAGTGGAAATCTTGCTGGTTTCTTTCAGTCCGCATAAAAATTCTTAGGCATTCCTGTGCGGTCTGAAGGAAACCTGTCTGTCCATCTGTTACGTAAGACTGATTCCCATAAAGAAAATATGCTCAGAAGAAACTACGAATGCATTGGCAGCGAAAGGTTTCCAACCCATGCTACCACACTTGCGCAGTGTGTAAGTGTCTCAACTATTTATTTAAAGCATACGAATGGTTAGGACCAGGACTTTCCTAAGAGCTCGCTGAGGTAGCTTACGTAATGTGGGAAAGGATGGTATTGATTTCTCTGTCAAAAATGCTGTTTTAACCGTACTATACAGTGCTGGCAGGACCAGGCTACTAAGATGGTATGCTTTCGGCTCTCGTGCCCGTTAGTTATTTATATTTTAAGTATTATATATGAAACAAAAATGCCGCGTGAGTGTCTGAAAACGTGAATTCCGATCTATTCTTGTACAGATGACAGCTGTGGTGGAGGATAACTGATTCTTCGCTCTTGTCTTCTACACTTTGATCGATGTCATTAATGAAGTTCGCGGTACTGTAAAATAAGGCAACGATGTTTTTGAGAACATCAGCAACTCTAAGGTCATGAGAGCAAGGTTTATCGTACACCTGTTTCTAGAACGCTGTTCCTTGACAATTTGCACGTTAGTTTCATATAGTGAAGATCATATTAACATTACAATTACAGTACTGACAGGTGATGACACACATTTTCTTAATTTACACCTGCTATGACGCCTGCGATTTCAAGGTCTAAGGGGAAAAAATAGGATGGACTTGATGGCTAGTTGGTCGAGCATCGTTGGAGAGGAAACAGCGCGAACACAGGGACGACGAGTGTGGTGTAGTGTGTGTTACTTCACCGTCGTCCCTGTGTTCGCGCTGTTTCCTCTCCAACGAAAAAAATTAGACATCGCTCTATTGCTAGATTGAACTGCGCTTGTGATAATAAGGATATTAAGCGTTAAAAACAAAGACATGGCAACAAGGATTCTGGCCACATTTAATTCTCGTTTTGTTTGAGCACGAATTGGTGAAAGGTCTGTCTATGGATTTTGAGCGCCTTACTGGATCCCTGAAAAAAGATAAAAAAATGTGCAAAGCTGAGTGGAACATAGGCACACACTACATACTATGTGGCGTACTTGATCTTGATTTTCCATAATGTTATAAAGGTGCTGCAGAGTGCAGGTAATACCTTAAAAAACACACACACACACAAATATATATATATATATATATATATATATATATATATATATATATATATATATTCCCTTGTACACACTTGTGGGAAATTCATTTCAAAGCTATAAACAAGCACAGCATCCATCTTTCCCGGAAACGTGAAAAATAATATTGCCGTACGTTTCGCAACGTTTCTTTCGTCGCATGTTTAAAGGCACACTAGAGTGAAACACTAAAGTGGTTCAGACTGTTACAGGGGAACTGCACTATCGTCCATTTCGCTATATTGCGTTCGCTATTGGAAGAGGGAATCAAGATTAAAGTTTCGTAGTTTCACCTTTGAATTCCACGCCATCACTGTGCGGATATGACGTCACGAACCCTCTTCGTTTTTTTGCGTATCTCACCACACTGGCTCCGGTCTAGATGTCTGAAAAACGCCATGTTAAGTCTCTGGCTTCCTTTGAACGCAACTTATATATCTATTACTCATAAATAGCTATGTAGGACTTAGTAGACGCCGTCAAAAACGTATGACGTCACGCATATTTGTAGGGGAACCTGCGAGCAGGCGTCGGCACTTGTATCTTCGTTTTGCGCATATTATAAGTTACTAAGTGTCCTCTTCTAGCAAGAGAGGTGCTTTCGGTAATTTAAAAAAGTAATTTAGTTGTACGTGGAAAATACTAATGTAGTTTAATGTCCTTTTAACCAGCTAGACAGGAGAGCTGTCGTTAATGTAAATACATAAATAATTCTGAAGATTCAGCACGAACTACTGCATCACTTTTCACTTATGAAAAGTCTTGTTCCCCGGAATTTTAATACGAGAGTGTCGTGAATCTGTTCGCACTTACTTTTCTGCCATATCCAAGTTAGCTTACGTTGACGTTCAAACTCTAATTGCTAGCAGAGGCAGGATATGAGCTGGAAATAGAAAGAAAAGTACATAAGAGACCCTAATTAGAGAGGGGAGACTAACAAACATGTTATAATTATTTTCAACAAAGCACTCATAAGCGGTAACAAGATGTGAGCGCGTACTACTCAGGAAAAACTTATGTGCACCTTGCCGCTTTGCCCTCATAGTCTGTTAATGTGCATTGGAAGTCAGCGGAGGCGCTGCAACTTTCATATCCCAGTTTTAGTTTCTAACGGTATAATGTACGAGTGCAGTTGACGAGCCATATTTCTCACGGCGCACTTATAACTAAATAAGTAAGCGCCTCGTCTGAATATGGCTGCTGTAAACGCTCCTTTATCTGCTTGTTGTGAGTGCATTAGGTTGGAACGACTACTTTGCAAATCTAGGTATATTTCGATAGTTTCTTCTTCCGTGACAGTTAAGGAAGGGGGATTTGCAAGCAATACAAACTTTTCGAAAAATAATACTCAATTGATACCCATTCCGCAAACTTTCCGCAAACCAAGAAAAAAGGTTTAGTAGCATTTCTTTCGATACCACGGAAGGTGAAGGAGGCGTATCACTGCGAAAGAACTGAAATATCACCAGTAGTGGTTGCTAGAAAAAAACTGCCAAGATGCTAGAGGATGTTTTAAAGGATATACGATATTCATATGCATTGGTTTTGTATTAGCTTTATTTTAACAAAAGGGAAGGAACTGCACAGACAGCTCTGTGTTAATTATGGGATGGTGCTGGACATAAAACTGTAGTGTACATAGGAGTTTCCGTTTTTGTAATAACAAAAGATCGAATGCCTTCACACATGCTGGCGTATCGTCCGCGGTCCTGCTATGAGTCCTGCGATGAGCAGTGAGTTTGCCAGTGTTCTTACCGCTTTATACAAAGTTGCTTGACAACGCTAGTGTGCATTTAAGAAAACAAAGTCTTGCTTCGAATAAACTCAGCAAAGCAAAGGAGCGTAAGCTCAAATTTGTATTTCATCTGAATTTATGCGTACATCATGGTATATCGATGAGAAAGGAAACCTCGCTTAGGGAAGTAACTGTGGAGATAGCCTGCAAATGTACTATGGGATGGCTTTAACATTAAGGCTTTAGGATGTGCAAGCTAATTTTGAAAACTACAAGTACTTGCGCACATGTATTATTTTGTTGTGGAATAGCTTCATCGAGCAGCACTTTTGATACTCGAACGTACTCAGTGGCCTAACCAGTCGTCGTCATTAGAATTAGAAGAAAATATGTTAATGTATTCGGCACATTTTTGCATCAAACGGTGCTGTACTCTCTAAATAAGTGCATTAGTTTTATGAGGAATGGGAAGAAATATTTCGCTCTATGAATGAGCATGATAGTTAATATTGGAAAGCATCATTTCTGCGCATACGCTGAAAATCGTCAGATGAAGCTGGTCGTTTCAGAAGCCATTATTCACTTGAAACAAATATTCGCAAGGACGTGCCGAAATTTGCACTCCTGCAGTTTAAAACAAGATGCGAATGTTTCGACAATATTGGTTTCAAGGGATAAAGACGAGTTCTGTGCATAAACTAAGTGGATACTGGGCTTGCACGTTGTTTCGGGACAATCATTTAAAAGGTAATGATGCTTGTGTTAAGATTCTTTCCTGGCATTTTGTCCTCTGTCAGATTGCTGTTTTCAGTCTGTATCCTTCATTTTTTTTAGGTAAAGCAATTAAATGGTGTTTGTGAAGTATTTCTTATAAATATTCAACTATTTTCTCCGCTTTCCTGCGCAACAACTAGCAACATCTTGGACCAACCTCCCTTAACCAGTACACCTTTAGTGGTGCATGCAATAAGCGGTATTTGCAAACCTTGTTTAATGTTATAAAGATGCAGTATAACACGGGCACACAATACACTGTGCATAGATATGAATATACTATCCATTCATATGATGTATTCTTCTACTGGCGGGCTTAGTGCAAACAGTAAAAACAGATCTATGCACTTACTGTTTTAACAAAATCTTACCCTGTTTTCTCCAGTTCAGTTCTTTCATCCCATGCTTGGCCAGAGGCACGTGACTTGCTAGCGGAGCGAGAGGGGAAAAGTGCTGGGTAACCTCGGTAATCATTGTTATTGTCGATACCAGAATATCCACCGGAGCGGACGTGGCTCTTACTGTTACTGGTGTAAGCAGAGGAGGCGTCAGAATCATAGGGTGGTTTGTCCATGATGTAGCGGAAGTTTCGTCCAGACCCATATCCGCTGTTGACATGAAAACGAGCACTGTTGGTATTCCCACGACGTCCGCCGTAGCCGCTAACAAGACCAGCACCTTCAGCAAAGCGGCTGCCTGAATTTCGTTCACGGAGATAGGGAAGCCTATATCTCCGGGACAATTCGTACTTGCTGAGGTGGCTGGGGATCGAACCTCTCAAGCTTCGTCCTGTGTTGGAATTCATGGTGATCGCTCTGGGAGGAGCGCCTTCCGTATCTTCAGCGAACAAAGGCAGTCCACTTCTAAGGACGGATGATCCATATGTGCCTCTACTCTGAAAATGATTCCTTGTGCTACCTACAGTAAAACCCCTTGATGGTAAACGAGCTTCGCGGAAGCCAGCCTTCCAGGTCCCGCTAAATTGCATCGCCCCGGAACCATCGCCACTAGTTAAGCGATCGGAAACATCCTGTATTTCAGAGACCCTATCAACGGGTGAATTTCTCGAGCGTTGTCTATTACGGTGCTGTGTGTCGTAAGGAATCATTGAGTACCCGTTTCCTGGAACCTGTGGCTGTCTCCTAGACTCTCTAAGGTATGCTCCTTCGAACTCGGGTGTTTCTGTTGATTCGAAGGGCCAGTTGATGTTTCTTATGTCTCTATTACTTGCATAGCCAGTGGAATCTCCAATGTTTTGGATGCGATGGTATGTCCTGGGACCTGATTCATGAACGGTTCCCGTGAGCTCAGTATTAAAGGCAGACAGGTGCGTGCCAGAGGAATGGACAACACTGCTACCGGCTCTATTTCTAGGGTATCCTAGCCTTCCAAAACTACGGAAGCTTCCTTCAGGGTTCAGAGCATGCCTAACGCCGGGTTTCTCGAGGAAGTAAGGTCCTGCTCCAATGATTTCTGAATCGCGTGAATAATCTTGTTTCATGACTGTGTCTTCTTCTCTTGTGACAGACCTTGCGTCATCAGTGTTAACGGCGGTGGCTAAATCTTTAGGGGTGGAAGCATAATTGTCACTGCTATCCCAGCTGGGTGTTTTCCAATTATTGGCTTCAAAATTTTCAAATTTACGGGCACGTCTCTTGTTGTTGAACGACCCACGAAACCGCCTGCCAAAGTGGGCGTTTTCGACGTCTAGGCTTCTTCGAGGTTCGTACGAATATGCCTTACGAATGTCGAAATTATATGAAAATTTTTGTGGAATATATTTGTAAGCAGCATTACCAGTAGGCTGTAATCTGGTACTCTCAACATTAAGGCCATGGTTAAATCCTGATACATAGGTAGCCTTGGTTGGCTGTTTGTTCACAACGTCAGTTCCAGTAATAGGTGAACTAACAAAACCTGTAGGATTAGAAAGATCTGATATACTGGAAACAGCCGTACTTGGTGACGTTATCGTGCCAATTGTAGGACGAGAGTTCATTATTCCGGTGAAGCGAGCACTTTCCATCGCACTATTTCCAAGTTGCATGCGTCGAGACTGCCTTTGCTCACTACTAGTACGGAAGCCTTGAAGAGGTTGGGCTGTTCCAACTAAACCGGACTGCCATTCTGACATCCCTACGTGTCTTGCAAATTTCGAGTTTATTAACTGCCTCCTGAGACCCAGTGTTCTGAAGAATTGGTGTTTGGCTTCATTGCGTACTTTCGTGAAGTCGACGCTAGTTGATCCTGAACCACCGCCAAAGAAGTCGTTCCCGGTGGGTCTGCTTGAAGACGTACTACCGCCGGTGCTTCTTGAGTTAGGGGAATTCTTAAAGAGAGAAGGCAGGTAGGCACCAGCAGTAAACTGATTCGGTGGTTCTCGAAGCTTCGGAGGTTGGAACTGGCTGCTGCCCTCAGGCTGGCTTCTTGGGCTGCTGGTCGAGAGACGTCTCAAACTTCCAGGCGTCGCACGTTTGTGGAGAAGCGACCTTAGGGTACTTCCCGCTTTTATAGCTTCAGGTCCAGGAGAATCTCGCAGGCGCTCGATAGAGCGATAAATATTAGAATCCACTTCTGTAGGTGCGCTTGGGCTGCTAACTGAGTAGTCGTGTGGTAGGGTGTTATGAATAATAGAGATGTGTACTCCGATCCTTTGGGAAGATCGAGGTCGATTGTTGAAGCTAGGTATATTTGTAAGAAGTCTTGCAGCTTCCGCGTTCACAGAATTAGGGGAAGCTTGCATGGTTGCAAAAGGGTTGGGGTTTGTTGAGGGTGAAGCTGATTGTGATGCGTCACGAGGAAAGAAAAGGCTTCGTCGCCAGTGGACGGTGGGTATGTGCTGGCCACCATTTTCAAATTTCTTTCTTGTACTGTTAGCAGAAAGAGCTCTTTCAGCACGCGTTTCCTGTGAGTGCGAGATTTTCCTAGGACCACCAGCAGCTGCAGTCATGCCAGATATGTCAAAACCTCTACGGTATTTGGTTGGACGGTATGTATTAGAAACCACTCTTTCAAGGTCTCCTGTGGCGATAATTGAAGAGCCAAATGTTGTGCGAAATGGGGGCGCATACTCTTCTTTTGCAGGCGTAGACCGAGGAAGGTTGTTAAAACGTGGTTCTTTTGGCAGCCCGCCTAGAACTCCTGTGTTTCCAGAAGTGGGGACTTCAATGTTTACCGAAGGATGAGATGTTTTTGAGGCTGCAGGTGATTCTGATGGGCCGATGGCGTAACTGTGTGTTTGGCTCCCAAGGATGGGATGTCGGCGAAACCGCGCTCTTGCACTATCAGGAAAACCTGTTGTGTATTCACGATCACTGCGTGCGAAGGAAGGCTGCCCAGGGGCACCTGTACCTAGAATGAGTCCCAATATGGGCGAACCGCCTAAGTGTTCATCGGAGTGAAGAATATTCGAACCCGTTGCTACCTGCGCAGCTGTAGGGCTAATTGAAAAGCTAGAGGGCAGAGTCATACGCTGGAAGGAGCCATAGGCTCCATTCCTTTCGGGAGATGGAGGTGGCCTGATTACGCTCGTTGCCTTGATGGGCACATCTCCCGCCTCTGCGTTGCCAACAGTAGAGCCAACTTGAAGGCTTGCAGCTGGGCGAGAGCTCCTGAGTGGTGCGTATGACTTAGATTTAGCAAGGGCCAAATGAAGAGGCTGCCCCCGAAGGACGTCAGGCGATTTTGAGATATCCGCAATGGAACTCGTTGCGTGATCACGAACATAATCCGTATGTGGAGGTTGATCATGAGTACGGACATTTCTTATGATTCCTGAAAGGGAAGGACCTCCCGAATGTTCTGAAGGGGGGATTATATGAGATTTGGCTCCCATAAGCATTCCTGCACTGCTAATGTAAAAGCCGGAAGGTATATTTCTGTGAATGAAGGATCCGTATGGTCCTGCCCTTTGGGGAACTGGAGGTTGATTATTTGATCCAGGTACCTTCGGTAGTATACTTGCATTTCCAGCGTTTTCAGAACCATGAGAGTCTTCACTGTGTACACTGGGAAGAGAGGCCTTGGAGGCTGCAGATGGTTCTAGTGTGACACCGCCAAGACCAGGAGGTTGCATTGGATGAACGTGAGGTTCGTTGTTCTGGATATTCTGCGCCTGCATTCTTCGGCTGCTAGCAGGAAAGCCACGATGTCCACGATGTTCACGGGCTTCATTACGGCGGTGAGGATGGCCAAAGTTTGCAGCAGCACCGATTGTTTGAGATGTTCCTCCTAGTTGTGTAGAAGACCGCAGCATATTCGCTCCATTTCTGATAGGTACTCCTGTGCTGCTAATAGAAATGCCGGACGGCGGATTTCTATGGACGGAGTAGCCATATGCGTCTGTCTTTCGCATAGGGGGAGGTGGATTGTTTAAGCTTGGCACCTTTTTCAGCATACCTACAGCTGCAGAGTTTAAAGGAGAGGCCCCTAAGGCTGTTTGTGGTTTTGATATTCCCCCCGCAGGACCGGAAGATTGTGTTCCAAGTGTATAGGGGGTGTGCTGATGGCTATTTCGCGCATGCTTTTTTGGGAGACTAGCCTGGACAGCTGAATGTTCACGGATTTCATGTGAAAGGGGAGGTAGCGCTTGAGTTCCAGCAGCAGGGACCCCGATTCTGGTGGAGCCTGAGTGTTTGGAAAAACGGGAGCTATCGGATCCCGGTCCTATAGGCATTGCAGTGCTGGTGGTCGAAAAGCCTGACGGAAGGCTTGTATACAAAAAAGAACCGTAAGCCCGAGTATTTCTAAGCTGTGATTTAGTAGTGGAATCAGACAAACCTTCTGAGACTCCACCTACTACGTTCGATTCGCGCATCGGACGAAGCCCGCCTCCTCGAGGGCCTGTAAGCCGAAACATGCTACGACTGCCTACACTTGCTTCTGAGGAACCGCCTAAAGTCGCCGGTGGTGCTGAAACATGAGAATTCAAGACAGTTGGAAGAGGTTCATGGCCGATGTTGTGGGGCCTGCTGCTTATCTCGGGAGCTTTGTTTATTGTGCTCCCACTTGAGACACTTCCTGCTATAGGCTCCTCTGCCACTCTAGGGTAGCCTAGAGCTTTTGTGGCGGAAGGAGTCACTTTGCCGCCATAAGGCGGAGGAGCACGGCTGTTTTTGAAGTGTTCAATTGGTGACACTAATGTACTAATAATAAAGGGGGAATGGTAACCTTTATGGATGGAGAAATTTTTGCCCAAACCTTGAGGTCCCCTGCTTGCACTACCGTTATCAGTTATACGATGATGGTGTGCGCGAGGGTGCGAGCTTAAAGGACCTATACCTGCAGGTGGTGACAAACCCTTTTCTATTCTCCTAGTGGCGGTTAGATTGTTACGGCCATCTTCATGAGACGATGCTGTTACGTTTTTAGTATACAAATTCCCGGCAGATTCAGTTTTGCTCGGGATGTGTGTACCTTTGGCTAAAGATAGTTCTTGTTCTGCACTATTTCCTGGTGATAAAAATGGATAGTGAATTCCGGAGTTTGCTGCGTCGGACGGTACCGCAATACCTCTTGTTGAGCCAGACGATATGCTTCTACGGACAGATGTATCGTGCCCACTGGACGCTAGTAGCCCGTGTAAAGTAGTAGGGGCGCTTTCTTTCAAAGCATATTTAGTATCGGAGCCATTAAATCCGCCGAGTGTACCTACAGTTGCACTGAGGCCTGAATTGGCAGAAACTTCCAAGTGTCTTTTTGCTCCTAACGATGATGAGCCTTCTAAAGTGGGTGAAGCCTCACCGAAAGCAAACGGGCCATGCTGTAGTTTTTCAAGGGCGTTGGTGTGCACACTGTTTGCACTTCTAGATGGAGTTGTTTTGCTCATTGGAAAGTGAGTTCCTGAGGGTACAGGGGCCTCGCCCGAGCCGGTGTGACGTTTCAGTGGTTTCCCTATATGAGGGCTGACACTACTTCCTAAAGGATTGTTGTGAATTGTGTTTGATGTGCCCGCTACACTGAGTGATTGTGAGCTAGCATTAACATGACGACGTTGCTTGACACTGGAGACAAGGGACATCTTTGCACTTGAATCCTTGAGCGGCGGGATTACCGTGCCAGCTGGAAACGCTCCTCCGGATGCAGTTCCTCTTTCAGAACTAAACACCTGCCTAGGAGTGCCACCGGGTCTCTTGGTCGTGGACAATGTACGTACGAATGGTGAGCTTACGACGTCGAGCCTGCCTGCTCCAGTATTCCCAACTTTGCCTGCGAAATCTGCTGCAAGTCCCACATTCTGTGCATCCGGAAGCACACTGACGCCTAGCCCTTCAGAGTCATCAGTGTAGGCTGGTGCCAAGGGGGTGCTAGCGCTTGGAGAAAGCCACATGCTACCTCCAGGTCCGGTGCCATAACTGAATGGGTAGTCGCCATACCAGCCACCAGCGTAGTACGGGATGCCGCTCTTCCTTGCTTTGACGAGCCCAACATCCGTCAACAGTGCTAAAAGAAGGGAAAAAGTTATCGAAATGAACTGTTGTTACGCGCTAGCCGTCTTAGGTGTTTCTTTGATACTTGCAGGTACTATGATGTATGTATTAAATTGTGTCGGCCTGCTGTTGTGGACATGGTTCGCACATGTAATAGCTTCATCGACCTGCGTATTTGCATGAAAGGCCCTGCTGCAAGATTCACGTCTCAGCTACTCTATGTGTGTTGGTGGTCTAGAGCTTTTACTGTGGGTTCGATTTCTCAGTGAGTCTATCGGTCTATTAAAGGGCAACTCCGGCGATTTTTTATTTTTCACTGATCTCAACCAAATTTTCCGTATATGTTCTCCTCGGTGCTGCCATAATTTATGCCAAGCCAGATGGCTGCAAGTTATTTACTTTTCATGAAAATGAATTTTAAAATTTTTTAGCGGATTCCCGCGCGAGCCACCCTATGTTTTTGACGTCATTACCTGCAACGCTGTCTAGCCGAGCAGGCGGGCTGTCTAAAGCAAAACGGTGATACTCCAGCGCTCAAACCGTCCCTGTCAAGTTCAGAAGAGCTCAACACATCGTTGGATGACATCGCCACTTTCATTTTTCTGCCACTAGCTCCATATTTCTGACGGCGGGGAGGCTGTGACATCGTCGCATACACTGGACGAAGTGTCTACCCGTCTCGGTTTCGGTTTGAACACATCGTTCATTCGGTTATTTAAAATTATTGGTGAATTTCTGAGCAAATTGAACAACCGTGGCTGTTTCAGGGTTCTCAGTATTACTGGAAAACAACGATATCAAAATATGGTGGAAAAAGCGCCGGAGTTACCCTTTAAATAAAAGGTGAAAATTTTAAGGAAAGGTTCGACAATAGTTGTCACATTTATATTGAATCAGATTTGTGATTACAGCGTTCCTCTGCGTATAAAATATTTTCTGCAGTACACCAAATGACAGAAAATTTAGGTTTTCAAACGTGCCAAGATGTCCTTATTGAGAATAAACATTTCAGGTATACACTCTTAGCACCGTAACCTTTAGTTTATTTTATAGGTACACAAAAATGTGAAAATATGCGCCTTTGTAAAGGTTAAAATCACTTTAACCTTTATAAAAGAGCATATTTTCACATTTTTGTGTACCTATAAAATAAACTAAAGGTTACCGTGTTAAGAGTGTACGATTCGTTTCTGAAGTGGTGCAGCTTATTTTTGACCTGTAACTTGACGAGAGATTTTAAGCTTAAACTCGTGTCGATGTAACAGTATTATGCGCACTTGTGAAGAGCTCTTAGAAGGAGACGTTGAAGAAGGTTTTCGGAATAAATGTTGACGTGAAGGTTATGTACTTAAGCATGAACTCAAGCACGTAACAGAGTTGTGCTTCTTAATAGGATAAAAATAGTAAGCTTGATATGGACACTGCATGAATCCGCGGTAATCAACATCAAAAATATCCCAGGGCGAGCATTATCGTTGTATTTATTTGCCGTTTTTATTTCTGTGAGCTAAAAACATGGCGTATAAACAATACGCCGGCTTTGCGTGTCTTGAGTGAGTGAAGCGTTCAACCCACACCGTTCGATATAACAAACAAACCAACGTTGTAACAATAACAGCATAACGCCTTACCACTATTAGGTACTTATGCTCTTAACCTTCCACAAAGAATATAAAAAAATCATAAAGTATAGATTGGGCAAAATCTGATGCCTTTTACGAAATTTTGCGTATCCTTGAAGCTCCTTTTTTGCGAACTTCAATCAAGCTTCCGCGGGACGTTTATCTTTCACTTTCACTCGAATTTTAGATTTCAAAAGCATTTCAGTCGTTGTAGATTGTATCGTTAACGTTTACCGCTGTCGTCAATAAAAAATCGCCGCTCCGTACTCCTAGTTAAGCTCCGGTTCTTTCTCCTTTCTTTTTTCTTCTTAAATTATTGTTCCTTGACTGTGATGCGATCGTAGTAAGCGGTTAGTGCAACCTAGGTTATATGGTAGGGCAACAAAAAATCTGTGCCACCCCGTCGTCGTGGCGCCTAACGTATTACACAATAAGGGCCTGTTTGTGGCACTAGTTCGTGAAACGATGTACAGTCGTTTCTTTCCAATGCTTTTTTGAATTACATTACTGAGGTCTACAGGATTGGCGGCGAAGATAACTGACAAAAGCAGAAGAAAATGACGCATGGTGGCACAGTGTAGATCAATTGTGCCTCGCACAAGGACCCTTTATGTCTTTTCGAAGATTATTTAAGTAAACGGTCTCGAAAGGCTTGCTCGTGCAGAAGCTCACTGTCACTAACTGCTGTATGGTAGTAAAATGTAAATATAGGAAGGTGCGGTTTGTTCATTCTGCCAAGGCATTTCGCTGGAATCGCAGCGTTTATCGATAGTTAACCTCCATGAAATTGCAGAGTACATATTTTGGCGCACTCTTGCTGATGAGGCTCAATAACATTTTTTTTTTTTTTTGATAATGTAGTGGCAGAAGCTCATTCGAAAATTGCAGTATGTGGAGTGTTGGTGAGCTGCTGTACACACATACGTTGACACGTTGGCAAGAATACAACCCAAGGAATCCTCACCTGCGCAATAAAGAAGGAGGGGAATGAAGGCCTTCGTGTGATGTTGCGTTGTGTCCATCGTTTGATCCGAAACGGCTCGCAAAAAATGTGAATTTTTCCTAAAACGGCGGGAATACGTAGCATAATACTGTGTGGCAGGCCACCTACAAGGGACAATAGTGTGACGCAATTGTTCTTCCTTCCTTTTCTTGTACAACATCGTTTACAGTGAATACCTCGATTATGGTCCGGAAGGAACGAATAATAGAGCATTCATTCGTCGCATTGCGGCATGCCGACCGCACAGAGAGGAAGCACAAAAACCGAGTTCAACACTCGCTAAAGCGAGCAGATTCAGTAGCTCTATATACTTGTACGACGGAAACGAAGGGAGATGTGATCTGTTGTATAAAGTGCAGCCTTATTACTTGGCAGTAGTTGCTTTGCAAAACTTTGAAAGAAGGCGAGCATCGGGCGTATGCTTTAGCTGAGTGCTAAGCCGGACGCGGGATCGAATCCCGGCCGCGGCGGCTGCATTTCGATGCAGGCGAAATGTTGAGGGAGTGTGTCACAGCAGATTCTTTGGTAGTGCACAACGTGTCTTCATTTTATGGGCCTGTGCGCGTTATCCTGAACACATATCGCTGATAGCGGCCGTTGACGCGCTATCAGCTGCCGTTTTAACAACGCAAGCGACGCGGGAGTGTCAACACTAAGCGGATATGTCGTGCCTTTTCCCATTTATTTCTTACAGCGGCCGCTGCGAATTGCCCGACGTATGGTTCGACGTTATTTGTCACGCATTCGCGTGTTCCAGCTCACATCGCTCAAAAAAGTACGTCCATAAATACGTCTAGTACTGTGGATGTGCAGGATGGAAGGTGGGTCACATCTGCATTGCGTAAATGTGCGGTTGAGACGAGAGACAGCGATTCTAAGCTTGAGCGATAAAATGTACTGAAGTTGCCTCCACTACAGCATACAGCTGGCTTTGTATCTAAAACATGCTGTTTCACTGGTTGGTACTTCCTATATACGAAGAAAGAAATGCGAAACACCGAAGGAATGAGACGGAAGGAAAAAAAATTGCTTCCAAACAAGCGATTCTCTACGCGTTCCCGACTGACGGCTTGATAAACCCCTATAGATTTTGAATTTCAAGCAGGACAAATCCATCTTCGTTGCGTTACGCCATGTAAATCGTATGCATGTAGCATATCCCCAATATAAGCGGCTAGTAAGGAAGTCTCAGTAGTTTTTGTGAGGAGCATTCGTCAACTTTGGAGAAGACGATTTTGCGTTACGCTGTTTTTCTGTTGTTGTATCATATGTTTTTCTTTGTATCCAGGTTTTATAACGTTTTGCGCGATCAGTCTTTTCTTTATTCCCGCACTACGAGTTAAGCATACAGGCAACGCCATTGGCAGCGTAAATCATGCACTAGGCAATATGCACATCGGAAAATCAGCTACGTGGAAGACAGTTAGACCCCCTTATCTCTTTATGGGTTGTTTGCGTTATTGAAAAGTTGTTAAAGAAGACACGCTACTAAGTGAGCCTATCACCCGGTTTGACCCAATTGATTTGGCTGATTGAGGCTTTACCCGGGAAAGCACCGGGAAAGTGCCACCACCACCACGACTCCACATTGTGCGGGTTAGGCAATATTTTATAAAGTCTTAGTAAAGCGTTATTTTGCTCACGAACATACCCATCATAGAAGTAAACACAGGAGACTATAATTCATTTCAAACGGGGCTCTTTTATTTGTGTTATGGTAATTTAGACGTACGCTGGGTGAAAATCTGGCTACTTCGTAGAATCGCCTTGTGGAATGTTTTAATTGTCCAGATAAGTACTAGTTTTACCTGGAATGGAAAAAAAAAGACGCTTGTGAAGTAAAATTCGTGCCAGTATATTGAAAAAGAAAAGAAACCGGCAGCTGTTTATTTTTTCTTCTCATAAGCACACGCTAAGGAAAGCAGACCCATTTTAGGGCTGCGCTAAGTAGTTCAAGGATTAGAAATTGTCGACGTAAATCTTAAGACAGTACTTTACAGCAATTTCATCCAATTGCTCACGCATTGGGAAATAAGAGTAAAGCTGTCACGCATACGGTTCTAACACGAAGCTACATGAGAAACCTGCAATGGTTCCTCGGGAAAAGTATTCAATTTCGTTTTTTTTTTTTGCACTATGAACCAAGATGCCCCTCCCCCCCTTTTTTTTTCTGGTCATCTACTATATAAATTAAGCAGGAATCCATACGTACAGAGGGTTAGACTGAAAAGAAGTTTGTCAGAAACATGTGTGTAGCCTCTTATAATTTTGTCAGAGAGAATGTCACACAGTTAAACAAGAATTTCTCTTGGCTAGTGGACCGAATTCAGGACAAATACCTTTGCTGAGTCCTTAAAATGTTTGTTGGAACATTTTAAGAGTGCATGAGGCTAAAATACAGTTTGGTGAAGGAGTCCACTCACTTTAGCTCCTTGAAGTATCTTAGACCGGCGATCAGTTAAGCTTTGCTCCTCGGCTAGAATGTAAAAAGAAAAAAAAAGGTGAAATAATTTCGTTGGGTGGGGATGACATTAGACTTCGTTTGAAATTAGCGGATGAATGAAATGTTCTTTTTCGAAACTTATGCAAGATTTCGAGAAGTTGGAGGGATATGCTTTAGGTTTTGTATGAGATATACATGTCACATCTCGAGACGCAGTAACACAACGGAAGGAACAAAGCTTTTATCTACACTTCCAGCTAAAAGCTGTGACTTCCCTGGCATTAAAAAAATAATAATAACCTTAGTTCCACGCCCGTGCAATCTCAGTAAACAGTGTAGCTGGAAAGCAAGCTCCTCCTCTTTGAGATCGCATATTGATTCTTGTTGTTTTATTTAACTATATATATATATATATATATATATATATATATATATATATATATATATATATATATATATATATATATATATATATATATATATATATAGAAGTATGACACGTAGCACTTTAATAATATTTAATTTATTTGTCGACGTTTCGGTGAGAGCCTGACCTTTCAGGCTCTGACCGAAACGTCGACGAATAAATAAAATATTACTAAAGTGCTACGTCTCATACTTACATTCATGCTGCAGCCGAAGCTACCTACTTCACCAAACTATATATATATATATATATATATATATATATATATATATATATATATATATATATATATACGTTCACTCCTTCTAACCTACATTTCTCCTTTTCAACCCCTTGCTATAGTAGACTGCACGTGGATATGCACCGCTTCACCCTCCCTCCACCTAATTTTCCTTCTCTTTCCCTCCTCCTCGCCCTTACCTAAGTGCTCGTTATACTTACATCCCTCTCCCATTCGCTTCCCATACTGCTTTGTAAGAAACTATGTCATGCTTTACCCTCTCCCCTGCTTTCCGCCTCAC
The DNA here is from genome assembly GCA_013339685.2 of Hyalomma asiaticum. Taxonomy (NCBI): domain Eukaryota; kingdom Metazoa; phylum Arthropoda; class Arachnida; order Ixodida; family Ixodidae; genus Hyalomma; species Hyalomma asiaticum. The sequence goes on along the minus strand of CM023486.1, from coordinate 73,620,171 downwards.
CACACCTTTTCTTTCTGATCCACTTACTATACAATAATATTCGTAGCTGTGTTGTGCTAAGAGCTGCTTGACACATACCTGGCCCATGCGGGCTCAACCAGTTTTTTGCGTGCCACACCGGTCATTTTACCAATCTTAAGCAGCTAAGTTGCTGAAAGCACGACTTAGTTTCTCTCGTGCCTGGAGCTGTTCTCTCCCTCTTTCTTAATAAATTCGCATAATGTGCTAACCTGCTCAAGCTTCTGTAACGCACAAAGGATCAACAACGCAATGGTGGCATGTATTCGTGATGATTCGTCATGTATTCGTGATTTTCCCCTTAAAGACAGTATGCGTAATGTTCGTTTAGCATTGGTGTCAAAATGGCAGCAACAGTGGGACTCCTGCACGAGCAACAAACTCCATCTGGTGAAGCCCATAGTGGGCGAATGGAAGTCGTGCCGTCACCAAGAACGGTTCATTGAGGTTATACTATGCCGACTCCGCATTGGGCACACTCACCTCACCCACAATTTTTTGCTTAGAAGGGAACACTTGCCGGAATGTGAAAAATGTCAACAGCCATTAACAGTTATACATATTCTAATCACGTGCCCATACATTGAAACAGAAAGACGAAAACATTTCAGAGCACTATACGAACATCACATACCGATGCACCCGAATCAAATTTTAGGAGATGATTCACCTGTTCCATTGTCCAATGTTATCGATTTCCTCAAAGAAAGTGGATTACTACATAAGCTTTAGAATTACAAATACATATACTAGTTATCACTAAGTACCTGGTGTTTGGCGCAGCCTAGCCTCAGTCGCTCTTGCGCCATTAAACCTAATTTAACTAACTAACTATTATCTAGAACGGTAGGATTAAAATACGAATCGCGCCTTTCGTATGGCTTTGCGATACAAACGCAATTATCCTTGTCGGCTGCAGTGGAAAGAATGGCGGTTTCAGTTTTGATACATGAAGGTTTTGTTTGTTATCGCTTGGAAGGATGAGTAAGTTATTTTTTGAGGTTAAATGCGACCGTCAAGAGATTTTAGAAGCTTAAAACGTAAAGCTGGACGGTCGCTTCAAGTAAAACGAGTGTTTGTGCTACTGTTGAAATATGGACGAAAGCGCATTCTGGTATAAAAATTCTTCAGGATCCTAACAAATTAATTTACCAGAACGCGTGCTTTCCAACACACATTTTGTATCGATACCATTCCATGTGTAGGTTGGATGTGCTGTTTCGTACGCTTTGCATGTAGAAATATTGCATTGCTTAGTTTGGCGTACCAGTTTATGCCTGTTCACATTTCGGAAGGTTATACACCAAAATATCCAGTAAAAACGTTCGTGTCTACTGGTACCCATAGGATACGTTTAATGAGAAACGATTAATTGTGATACTGTTTTGCTTGTTTTGAATTTACTTACTTAAGGCCTGTAGCAAGGGAAGCTCCAGGTCCAGCTGCTACACCAAGGCCCGGTGCGTTAAGGCCTGCCCCACCGAGGCCTGCTCCTGCTCCAAGGCCTGCTCCTGCACTAAGACCTCCTCTACCACTAAGGCCTGCTCCACTAAGCTGTGCTCCACTAAGACTTCCAGTTGCACCTAGGCCACCAACAGAGCCAGCGCCAGATGGAGAGACTCCAAAGCCACCGCGACTGGCAGTAGACGGAGAAGCTCCGGCGACTCCAGAACCGTGAGGAGCCCAGGAAAGCCCGTAGGCAGGGTATCCATAGCCGTATCCACCGAGCCCACCCCAGTAGGCATCACCGAAGCCCCCGTAAGGACCGCCACCGAAGCCAAAACCATAGCTATCACCAAAGCCGCCGTATCCGTAATATCCGGGGCCGTACGCTGGCCATACATTGTAGCCACCAGGGACCCACGATCCAGAGAATCCTCCACTGGGAACAACTCCAAATACGCCAGGTCGGGCGCCTGAGGTTGCACCGCCAAATCCAGTAGATCCAGGTCGGACACCAGCGGGAGCTGCGCTGCTCGGGCCAGCAGGGAGGCCGGATACTGCTACGCCTGGTCCACTGGTACTGCCAACTCCGAATGGAGCACCACCATTAGGCCCCAACGAAACGCCAGAACCAGGTGCGACTCCTACACTTCCGCCAGCAAGGCCAGCACCTCCACTAAAACCTCCCAAAGGGCCGGCTCCTGACGATACTGATCCTAAGGAGCCACGACCGACGTCCGTTTTCCGTAAAGCAGCATAAGCCACGGTAACTGAAAGTCGGGGAAAAAGCATACAGTAAAAAAGAAAAGTCAGCCAGAAACTACCTGCTGGGTTATTTTCATTTAGTGTGGGGTATTCGTATCTAGCAAGCGGTTCCTGTTTTGTGTCAGACGAGACTACCAGATGGGCGGGCGCTGGTCAAGTGGCCCACCTGACGCCCATCAGCCCACATTTCTCTAATAATGCGGCGCACCTAGGAGACCGTGTAACACTGAACTGCGCACTTTAGTGAATACATCCTGCAGGCAGGCGGACCCTAACTGCAAACAGCCGAATGGAAGGATTCTGATCAGGCATTCTATATATATTTTATGTGGGGACGTTGCGGCGAGAAGGGGCCGTAGGCGTGATAAACAATTCAGTAGATCCGCTTTGAGGACTGCAACAACGGAAGCATCTCTTTGCGAGATATGGTACACACAAGTGTTTCATGTTAACTTGCACCACACATATATACATGTCCACGTGACATTACGGGCATGCAACCTACTTAGTATTGTTGACTTCTGTTTTCACCAAGTCCGATTATTTTGTAAAATTATCCGAGGTGAATATTTACCATAAATAATTAGCTGATTAACTTTCATACGGTTTATTAAACGCAATATGTTTAATGGTAAAGTTGGAAAGCATGTTAATTTGTGTACAAATAACGTACTTCGAATAAATAAGTGCAATGGCTTTAATTTTTCCGGGCTCCCATGGAAGTGCGCGATACTTCAAGATGTACAACGTGGCTAGCCGTTGCGCTCAGCACCAATCGCAACCTCAAGCGTGCTAAGTATGAACCATCGGTGATTCACGCAGAACGCAGGGTGGACAGGCAGAAGGGGCAGTAGGTGTGGCCACACGCTATCAATTTTAGGAGCGAAGCTCCTTAGGGCCTAGCCTTGTCGTTGTCCGCGTCCGTCACGCTACACAAAATCTCTGTCCTACACAAAGCGTCACAAAACCAAAGCGTCACTACACAAACCCTACACAAAGCGTCTGTCTCTCCGTTCTGAGTCGCGAAACTCACTGCCAGCTAGGCGCCCCTCTGGGCGCCCCACACGAAGGGGCTCCACAGGGGCGCCCCACACAGCCCCTTCGCCTTTTAGGGGCGAAGCTCCTCTTAGTCTAACCTTGTCACGCGTCAGGCGTCAGTCGTAACCCGCGTGCCTCTCGGCACGCGCTCGCCCTCGGCGTTCGCCTCGGCGCGTGCCTCTCTCTCTCTCCCGGCGCTCCTCCCGGCGCGTGCCTCTGCTGTCTTGTGTGAGAGAGAGAGAGAGAGAGACAGAGAGAGCGAAAGGCGCGCGTTGGCTATGGAAACGCTCTTTGTCCGCCGCGGTGGTGTAGTGGTTACGGTACTCGGCTGCCACCCAAAATACGCGGGTTCGATCCCGGCCGCGGCGGTCGCATTTTCGATGGAGGCGAAAATGCCAGAGGCCCGTGTACTGTGCGTTGTCAGTGCACGTTAAAGAACCCCAGGAGGTCTAAATTTCCGAAGCCCTCCACTACGGCCTTTCTCTCCTCTCTATCTCTTTCACTACCTTTCCCCCACTCCCACGGAGGCTTAGCCGTGCTCCCTACATGGGCTGCAGAAATTAGCGTCCTTTCCTAACCGAACCACAATCATCGATCATCATCATCGCTCTTTCTTAGAGGAACGCTGTACCAGCTCGCAAAGAAGGAGAACGCGCCTTCACCCGCGAGAGACAACGTTGGCGCAGGCAGCGTCTCCTAGCGAGTTTCTTGATTGAGAAATACCGACTGCTCGCGTTGGAGAAGCGTTCACCGGCAACCCATATATATGTATATATACAGGCACTGGATCGTGACTTGCAATGAAATGCCGGTGGGAGATTTCACTTGTGCATAGTTGAGCCATGAGGATTCGTAGCGTGCGCGTTAACTAAATTAATCCAGAACTCGGCACGATCTACGATGAACCTCCCGAGCTTCGCCCACTCACCATCATTCACTCCGTGGATATGCTGTAATTTTTTTCATTTTACATTGTTTCCTCCTTGTTTACCGCCGGTGCTTTCGACCTGCTCCGCGCTTTCTTCTTACGGGGTTAAGCTTCACGTACTTACGCAAAATAGCGCTGGTGATTTTTCGCGAAACAACTTTATGTAGACACATCAGAAGGAATGGGTAAAAAACTTAGCAAAGAAGGTTCCGCATTAATATTTGGCTCTATGCGTGACCCTTTGTCCGGAAATGGGCAGCGTAATTGCGTGCGGCACGAAACATTACCATGATTAACAGCTTCCTTAATTGTCAGAAATCGCCTAAGGACAAGGTGTGGTTTAGCGTAGTGCTTTCTGGTTTCACATAAGTTGCTTCTATACTAAGTGCTTGCAAAACGCAATATTATAATTACAAGTAGTCTCATTTTGCAAAACAGTCATTACAACTAGTCCGCTACCAATTCCCATGCGCTTATGTGCCTTTGTTGGACAACTTAATATTTCACTTTGCGCCAGCGTTATTCGCCTACCGCTCAAAGCAAGGTTAACAGTGAACACCTACGGGCCAGTGTCGCTGTGGGTGAAGATCCACTTAGCGTAGTTCCGTAAATAGAAGCGAGACTGTGGCGACTACGCAAGCTCCCACATCAATCAGGAAGGCCTGAACATCAAATGTTACGCACTTTAACACGATAGCGTTTAAGGTTTTGTGCCAAAGAAACTGCAGTGTCGGCACCGGCATAGGAGTCCACGGTGAAAGCAATCTTGTGGTGCCACTGTGATTCCCGAAGCACCCGACCATGCATGCCGTCCGCCGCTGAATTGGCGCTTTGGTGAATAAATTTCAATTTATGAAAGTAAAATGCATCGGATAGTCGTAAACTACAGCCCAACTAGCACATACGCTCGTGATAGCTTGCACTGTCATTTGAATTTTCGATAAAATACAAATCTGTTACAAAGAATGCGATGCGAACGGGCCTAATGACGCTACAGCGTTCACTCACAAAGGTGAAGCACAAGCGTTCACCGACTTTTATACTCGGGCGTCATTACTTCAGAAAAATGAAGCAAACGACACATCACTTTGAGAACAAATGGTGTAGTGAACACACCATTATTGCTTTTTTTTTTAAAAGTGGCCAGCAGGAAAATTGCCGTAATATTAGGCTACATCACCAAATTACTGAGCTTGCTGCAAAGTGAGGGGTATTACAGTTCCAAGTGAAATTAAGAAAGCGTGCTTTCTTTTTTTTTTTTTTTTTTAGTAAGATAAACCAGAATGCCTCAAAATGTCTAAGCAATCGACATTCAATGAATTTCGCGGTTGCCGTGTACTTTCCTGTTTATTTTTGAAAATTTCTAATCTTGAAGGAGGATATTTGTGGAGCCTCACCTGTAGACAAGAAGGCGACCGCAACGAATGCCTTCATGATGGCTGTTTCCTACGGTGCCTCTGGTTGGAAGACCTGCAGAAGTGGGAATTTCTGCTCTACGAATGCTTATTATATAGTTCTCCGGCAGCGTTTGCAGCTTGTGCACGACAATGACTTCTTAAGCGGTTAGGTTTTTTTTTCTCCTTTTGACTAGGCAAGCTGATCACGGCCGTTAAAAATTTCTTCTATTTTTTGGTTTCGCTGTACCCGGATGGTTGTTGTAATGACGCAAAGAAGCCGTCATAGCGCATATTTCAGCTTTGATTCTATGTTTTTCTCGCTCTTTCTTTTCCTCCGACTCCAATCATAGTGACAAGGAAATATTCTGCTGTTGGAAGGACAATGTAGCACTGCCGCTGGAAATATGAAAGAAAAACACGCTAGACGCCATTTTCCTATTGTTAGGCATCGACAGTCTAAAGCATCCACGTCAAGACACATCGCATGATGTTCCAGCACAAAGCAGCTACACGATTTCAACCGGCACTTCTTGTACCACATAAAAAAGGAGAAAGAAAACAGATTTCCTTGCATTCGCGCAGTTCGCCGATCTGAAGCAAAATTTGACGTTGCAGTTACGTAACTGGCTCTCAAAAAGAATTGACGGAGAGTTGTAATACGTGCTCATATTCGGATCTATCATTGAGGCGAGTTCTTTTCTGCAAGTTAACGGGGTATCGGCCCTCACATGCTTCTATGTGAACCCATATCAGAAACACCGACCTGGACGAAGGGACGGCCCGTAACAATAAGAGAAGCTGCGTGGGCCTAGTAGCCGCCCTTTTGTTCATTGTTTAGTATTCCACAATACTTGGCAAAAACGATGCCTTTTTCTGACTCTCTCTTCGCTCTGACTCGGTTTAAGATCGGTTAGGAATTTACGTTAGGATATCACCTAGAATTAACCAGGTTGCAAAACAACGAATGCATTGACTCTGATTTTGGCGATTCTGATTCGAGACAGTAGGTGTTGCATGCGAGTGCTGCTAACAACCGGCTTTATGAATTTCGCCACATTATCACGCCTCTTCTTAACTGGACCTCTCTTTCCTACAGCCTATGCACAGGTCGAGGATAAATATCCTCGATGCAGTGTATCCACATCGAGGATATTTGTTCATTTAAGTTTTCGTTGTGGAAAAGCGCCCAATTCTGTTTCAAAAATGGATACATCATTTATCGTGTTATTGTTCAATTTTTTAGTAGAACTCCCTTTGAAGAATTTCCCTTGCGATGTGTTTCAGCTTTTTCATAACGTTTCTCATCTACATATATTGATTTTCTTTCCCTTATGACCTCATATCTACTTGTACTACCAGTTATCCTGTACTTGGCTGCTGCCTTCCTACACCTTTTCTTTTTCGTTTCACTTCCAGGATCTGGTGGTACCGTGCAGTCCACTATTAAAGGGAACACGATTTGCTGGCGCCTTAACTGCAAGTGGCTGACGCAAATAATGTGCACTGATGGTACAGTTGTGTCGAAGGGTGTGAGAACTGCCTACAGCAACTTATGTTCCGCAAATACACCTGAAAGAAGTTTCGCAAGGAAGCAAAGTGCAGACACGCCCTGTGCTCAAGAGTTTCTTTTAACAGTGGACGCCTGTGTGCAGATGCCTGTACGAGTCAGCCAGCCATCCAGCCATCCAGCCAGCCAACCAGCCAGTCTGACGGATGGACGAACGGACGGATGGACGTCTGGCTGGCTGGCTGGCTAGCTAGCTAGCTAGCTAGATAGATAGATAGATAGATAGATAGCATCATCATAGCGTGTCTGGTTTGCCAAGAAATGCTTGGCATTTACGAGGTGGTCATTATCTTGACCAGGAGGGCAGGGTAACCAACCGGACGTCTTTCTGGTTAACCTCTTTGTCTTTCTGTTTCCTTCCTTCCTCCTTCCTTCAGCAGGGCTCTGGTGCGTGCAGTGAGTGCCGCCGGAGAAATGGGAGACGTTCGAGAACATTCGCTTGTGTAACTATCGAGGATCCCGGTACTGTGTCGAAGTGCCACTGACATGCAACGGGTTCACATGTCCAGAGCACGCAACCTATATCCCGATTAATAATAATACTATCACGCGTGTATTTCGCTCGCAATGTTTAGCCGGGGGCATGCGGGTATGGGCCAAAGGTATTTCAATCTAACCTTTACAGGAAACGTCAGTCAAAGAAAAGACAAAATGCACAGTAAAAATTTCATACGAACACGCGTTTCGTGGGCGCAACAAGAGAAAGACGTGCCGTTTCGTAGAGCTTGCGATTTAAATGTAGACATAATACGCAAAGAGACACACAGATTGTGCTATAACGGAAGGCAGCAACCAACGACGCCGGAGGTGGGTGGGAATCAAATCCAGACAATCGAGGCACCCGAGGTGCTAAGTTAGCCCGCTAACGCTCGTCCAGGGCGGCCTTCCCACGCGTTACATGTCGTAAAAAAGCCTACTTTATCGGCAGTTATGCTAATGTGGCTTGTTAACGCCTAAGCGCTCTTGTAGCAGCGCAGTAAAAATACATATGTGCTACATCGCCTTGTACTCCTTTGTCCGGCCTTGCTCGACACCGTAGGAGTACTCCGAGGAACGATGCTTATGATATACACAGCAATACACCGTAGCGCGCACTTCTGTTTGAAAAAAGCTCCTGCAGATCCCACGCATTATCGATGTCATGCGAAGCAGTCAACGAGGAAATTTCCTATGACGGTTTGACATTCAGCAACGTGTTACGAGTAGACTCAAGGTCCTTGTGCAGAGTGTGAGTAGGTGTATGCTTAACGTGGGATAACTAGGAACGTCGACCCCGCCGTGGCGACTGAGTAGTCACTCATGGTATGACGTAGCGTTGTTACTCACTTTAGTGCACAGGCAGACGCTTGTTTTAGAAGAAGAATGCATGCTACCTTGCGTTGACTTGCGTATCATCAGTGTCGTTCGTTGAAGTATTCCTAGGGGCTGAAGCGGGGAGGTTGGACAAAAGCATGTCGATTGATAGTATAACATATGAGATATGTGTCGCTGGTTTCATTACTGTGAGAGCGCTTAACGCGCGTTAGATGCACACGTGCCGTTACTCAAGCACCGTCATCACAACTGCTGGTACAACAGATTTATTTACTAATATACCGTGAGGGAGGAGCCACGATAGCGTACTTACTTGGCCCCTCGGGGACCCAGGTTCGTTGCCACCGTATCGCTTGGCAGGTTCCATGTGTGTCAGTGCGTTTATTATGCCTACATTTCAGCCGCAAGCTACGACAAAGGGCACGCCTTCCTTATTCTTAACTGTTTTCTAAAGACATGCTAAACGTCTATCTCACCCTGCATTGATATAGACTTTATAAAGTCCAAACACCTATGGCGCATACCCGCACACCACAGGACGAGCAAAACAGGCATGAGCCTCACATAATTGCAGTATCGTCATTCATGATATACATGGCTAGTATATCATGCTAGTGGTGTAACTATCAATTATATATGCCCGTCATACCTTTATACCCTACCATCCAAACATTATACCAGGTGAAGGAGACGACTAGGAGAGCACTGAGACGTAGGCGACTAGATAGATAGATAGATAGATAGATAGATAGATAGATAGATAGATAGATAGATAGATAGATAGATAGATAGATAGATAGATAGATAGATAGATAGATAGATAGATAGATAGATAGATAGATAGATAGATATGGTTAAAGTGGGTCAAGTTCGCCAAGAAATATTCGCAAAAAAAAAAAAAGCCGGTGCATTGTGCCCTGTCGTCGTGGGTGCCGGCGTTACGTCGTACTGTGAGCTACCTTTTAGTTCCCGAACAGCTGCCGATGTGCCTGACAAGCCTACGTTGCTGACACGGGTAAGCCATTCGCACAAACGCGTTGGTCGTACTCGTAACACTCTACTGATAGGCATAAAACTTGGAGAGGAAGAGAACAGAACGGATGAGGGAACAAACAGAAGTATCAGGCAGCCTTGTTAACATAAAAAAAAAAAAAAAAACTGGGCCTGGCCAGGTCACATAAAGCGCATGAAATATAACAGGCGGACAGTGAGAACAACGGAATGAGTATCAAGGAATAGAAAATGCAGCCGCGGTAAAGAAAATCAAGACGTAATCCAGCGAAAATCCAGCAAAGGCCACTTTGTACATTATTTTACCGAATTTCAGATGTGGCAATTTTACAGTAACCCGCACAGCTTAGCGCAGCGTAGCGGCTTGAGAAGCTCGAGGTCGCTGGGTCGAATCCCGGACAGGGCGGCTGCATTTCGATGGCGGCAAAATGAAAAAAAAAATAAAATAAGGAAGAAAAGAAACACCCGTGTGCTTAGGTTTAGGTGTACGTTAAAGAAGACCAAACGGTCAAAGCTAACCCTGGGTGCCTCTATTAACTGCGCGTACCTCATATTCTTACTGTTGTTTTGTGGGGTTTTACGTCCCGAAACCAGTTCTGATTATGAGAGACGCCGTAGTGGAGGGCTCCGGAAATTTCGACCACCTGGGGTTCTTTAACGTGCACTGACATCGCACAGCACACGGGCCTCAACATTTCGCCTCCATCGAAATGCAGCCGCCGCGGCCGGGATTCGATCCCGCGACCCTCGGATCAGCAGCCGAGTACCTTAGCCACTAGACCACCGTGGCGGGGCATATTCTTACTGTCGTTTTGGCGCGTAAGATAACATTAATAATTACAATAATAAGTATACGGTGTAAAGCTGGTGCTTTTGTATATATTTATAGCTTTACTTAGATGCGAGTAAAGCTACTGTCTGTCGGACATCTTTCGTAAAGTGCTTGTGGAATGAAATCATGTATCTCTCATTCGTTTTCTTCGTAATGCTCAAATTTAATAATTAACAAGCTTTTCGCCTGGACATGGGTGAGGCCTTTCCTGCACGCTATTTATGAGGCGAACTAGCTCATGTTATTGCGGCGCTACGGCCATCTCTGCTCCCTCCTTCCCTCCCTCCCTCTCTATCTCCCGAGCTTTCCACGAGTCGCATTTTTGGGCTCTTTCAATAAAAAGCACAAGTCAAGGTGACCTACTTCGTGGTCATCTAATAACTATGACACTCGGCTAATAACTGGTCGTCGAATAACTATGGCACACGACTGTTGACCTCAAGGTGGCAGGATCAAGTCCCTGCCATGGTGGTCGCATTTCCATGGAGGATGATGCTCGAAGACTGCGTATTCTGTGATGTCGCTGGACGTTAAAGGAGCCCAGATGGCGCAAATCTCCGAAGCCCTCTTCTACGGCGTCTCTCATACCCATATTGTGGTTCTGGGACGTAAAACCCAGAATTGTTACAGACTTCACGAATGAAGGCATGCGTGAACATGGCTGCGAACCAGAGGCGACATTGACGAAAAACCTGTCGCCAAGCGCGTAAGTGTTCCAGTCGGCTAGATATTTGATTTTTTCGCTTATCCATGCGAATAAAATATTATTTGTTCTCTTCTTGCGCTTGCGATTTTGTTTTGTGTGTTTCAATTGTATAGCACATTAAAGGGCCTCTAAACCACCCCCGACATTTTTTGAACATTTCAAGTTAACACGCGCATCAAGTTGAAAATGCTGTCACAATGAACGATGTCAAATGCGGCAGCGCTACGCGCCGTGGCCGCGCCACAAACTCGAAAAACATCCCCGTGCGCCTCTCCGGCCCAGTTAGCCGCGACGAAGTTGTGGTTTTTGGTGACGTCAGAAGAGTCCGAGCTCCGCTTATTGGTCGAAGGAGAACGTCGACTTCCGGTTAGCCTGCTAGCAAATGCAGGCGCTCCCTGCCTGTTTGTTTTCCTCGTGGTGTGTCGTTCGTGTGGTGTTCGCGTGTGAATTCGCAAATGCGCTACGCAAGTGCAAGTAGGGTACAGCCGACTAGAAACTGCAGCAACTGTCAGAACACGACGGACAGCGCTAACAGAGAGCGTTGGCACAGCACCAACAGAACACTTGCGCGAACGCGGGAGCCCGGGCGGAGGCGCGTCAACCGGATATGCATCATCGGTGATGTATGTCACGTGACATTCAGAGGAGTGCTCGGCGAGAGAGAGGGAACAACGTTATTTATTAAAAGAAATTCACAGAGGTATAACGGTCAGGCGGTGCCTCGCCGCCACCTCCTCTGCTCGTCTGACGGCCTGGAGTTGTTTCACCAGGCTTGAATCGCGGAGAACGGCGTCCCACGCTCCAGGCGAGGGAGTGGTCAGGAGATCGGGCGGGGGTGGCGACGGACCCGCACTGTGGGCAGTGCGGGCTGAATAATTCGGGGTAAATGCGACTGAATAATTGTGGACATGGGAAAGAATGCGTTTGGAGGCGGCGCCACACGATTTCCTGGGATTCCGTGAGTTTGGGATGCGGGAGAGACTTAGTTTGGCGAGCGAGGCGATAATGTTCAGTGATGTCCTGATAGGAAGTCAGATGTTCACTGGGGCTTTCCTCAGGTTCTGAAGCATTGCCCACCGCTCAGTTCACGAATCCTCGACCTTGCCGGTGGGCGTCCTCATTCCCCGGGTTGCCTGCGTGCCCTGGGGCCCAGACGAGGGAGATGGGGGCTGGGTCATCATCGTCGTCGTGACGAGTGAGCGATCGCAGGGGGCGCATCGTGCCAGGGGCAACGCATCCGCGTGCAAAGTTTACAATTGCGATTTTAGAGTCGCTGAGTATCGTGGTGTATCCGGAGGAAGCTGCAAGAGCTACAGCCGCTTCTTCAGCTTCGACGGGGTTTAAGGCACGGACTGACCCTGCTACGCGTAGTGTGGTGTCCGCGTCGAGAGGGGTGAGGGTGGCAATAACGCTGAGTGCGTACGCGTTCGACTGCGAAGGGTAGCGGGCCGCGTCTACGTATGCCGCGTCTGGTTGCGAGGCGTATGTTTCGTGCAGGGCCTGGGCCCTCACTCGCCTTCGACCATCATGGTGCCCGGCCAGCATGTTCTTCGATAGTGGTAGCGGAGAGAGCGAAACAAGCAAGCGACGAATTTTAATAATAAAACGTGTGTAACTCGGCTATTTCGGCACCGTTTCGAAAAATTCTTGCGGCTACGTGTTTGTTGCGGACACCGGCACAAAAGCAACACCACAACTAAATTTCGACCTCTTGGTGGTATAGGGGCCCTTTAAGAGATCACGTTGTCGACGACGTTTGCTTCCTGTCGCGTGCTTCTACTTCCAGCCGATACCCGCGACGCGCAAGACAGGTCGCCACCGCCTCGCCGAGCGCGCGATTACTCCTCCCGCGGCACTTATCCAGTGCACAACGAGAATCTCTCGGTTGCTCATGCTACGCACCGTCACGGGTTTCACAATAGTGGAGCTCTGTAGCAGTTCTTTGTCACACACCGGCGGCGGCTGCGCTCACTCCCTTGTATTCTGCTCCTCTCGCGGTGACTGCTCCCGGCGTGTGCAGTTGCAGTTCAGAGTCGCTGCCAGCCCGGCTGTGCAGGTTTTTGGGGGCGAAGCACCTTAGAACCGAGCTTGCGGCGGAGTGACCGTGTGTGGGTGTGGCCCGATCCTGGAGGCAGGACAGTCAGACTGTGGGCGCATGTGTGGGCCTATCCCGGAGGCGGTGCACCCAGACAGTGTCGTCTGCTGTCGTGAGAGAGAACGAACGGCTCGCGTTGACTATGGAAACGCTCTTTCTGCGATGGTCCGCCGCGGTTGTGTACTGGTTACGGTGCTCGGCTGCCACCCAAAATACACCGGTTCGATCCCGGCCGCGGCGGTCGCATTTTCGGTGGAGGCGAACATGCCAGAGGCCCGTGTGCTGTGCGTTGCCAGTGCACGTTAAAGAACCCCAGGTGGTGAAAATTTCCTGAGCCCTCCACTACGGCGTTTCTCTCCTTTCCATCTCTTTCACTCCCTCTACCCCTACCCTCATAGACGCTTAGCCGTGCTCCCCGCTTAGCCGTGCTTAGCCGTGCAGAAATTAGCGTCCTTTCCTAAACAAACCACAATAATTATCATCATCATCTACGATGAACGCTCTGCTAGAGTGTACTAGAACTAGCTTTACCTGCTCGCAAGGAACGAGAACGCGCCTTCGTCCGCGAGAGACAACGCTGACGCAGGCAGCGTCTGCTAGCGAGTTTCTTGATTGAAAAAAAAAAAACCGACTGCTCGCGTTGCACAGCCGTTCACCGGTCACCCCATATATATAGGCACTGGATCTTGACCTGCAATGTGGTGTCGGCGTGAGATTTCTCTTGGGCGTAGTTGAACAATAAAGATTCGCAGCGTTCGCGTTAACTACAAGTAATCCGGAACTCGGCACGATCTACGACGTGGGAGCACAGGAATCTCATAAAGACCAGGAGCATAAATGACAACACGTGTGTGAATATATACACACGAGTTGTCACTCATTTACATGCATGAGTGGGCAATGTCACGGGTGATTTACGGTAACACTGAACATTCCCTAGTGCTTCGCCCACTCGTCAGGGTTCACTTCGTGGAGATGCGTGAATTTTTTTTTATGTATGCGCTTCCTACGTCGCCTTTACCATGATGTGAGACCAACGAAGTTAAAGCCGGGCTAATGTCGTTTGACATATGACTTTTGCGTGATGGCGCTGCTGAATGGAAATGGGTAAGCGTCATGTCGTACCACGCCATTAAAATTATATACCCCGCCAGTGTTTTGCGTACAAATTGAGCGCAAAAAGCTACAGCGCGTACCAGGCCCCACTCGCTTTACGCGCGCTCCCAGATCGTCGAAAACCCATCGGTCCGGCGCGGTATTTCTCCGCAAAAGGGCACGCTAGAATAGGTAGGTAGGTAATAAACTTTATTGGGGTCCTGAAGAAGTCACTCCCCCCTTTTACTGAGGGAGGACAGCGGGTCACTCCCACGTCGTGACGGGAAGGCCAAGCAAGCTTCACCGCCGCATCGTGGGCTTCCTGGACCACCTGGAGTTGATGGAACCACCCGTTATTCTTGATCAGTGATTGAAAGGTGTCTTGCGAGATCGCTTGAGTCTCGCGGTGCTGTAAAGAGGGGCCCTCCCAGAGCTTGCGGGTAACATCGCTGTATCCGCCGCACTTGGGACACGGAAGGGAGACCTCCGCGAAACGGCTGTAGATGGAAAATATGAAGGCTGGGATACGAGTGCTAGAGCGCACTAGAATATTAGCCACGCGGAAGCCGGTGCTTCGGGCACTCCCAGTATTTTGTGGTCACTATACATGCATCCACACAGCGAAGTGTCGGGCCCAGAATGAGCGTTCTGTGGTCCAAGGGGCGCTGACAGTCGCTTTCAAGTTCACTTGACGCGATGTCGTCTGCTCGCCGTGATTTAAGTCGGCCGAGTGAGGTGACGTGCGTTTGAATTCCGCGGCATTACTCCTGGGGCTTGCAGATATATAGAGCATCTATATTTCCCAACCTTATGTGGCGTCACAATCCAGTTTGAATAAGAACGTTGGTGAAGGATTCTTTTTGCCATGAATTTCGTTGTTACAGATTGCTTTTGTACCCCATGCTTCCTTCTCTTTGTAAAAGCACAGCTGCTATAGCTGGCGATTACAGCACCGATTCCCGTCCCAATTTCAGTACGAGCTGCCATGAAATTGCTGTAGTTTACGCGAAGCGAGGTCGCGGTGAAATTGCAAAGGTGACCCATTTTACCGGGCGCGCTTCAGACTAGAAAAAAAAGCAACATTTAAAACATGTTCGAGCGTGTTTGTCCGAAAGTTTATTTGCTTGAGTTGTTTATTTCGCTGTGTTATTTACAACGATGGTCGAGAAGCAAACCTCAGCTATTGAACTCATCTCTTCCGCAAATAAGTTACACTGCAACATCGGATGAATTCGGAAATCTCCGAGATTTATACATGTTATATGGTAGAGTTATTGGCCAGGAAGTGGGGTAGGTCGTCCAAGTCAACTTTCAGTCAAGCACTTCGTCTGAGTTTCAGATGCTTTCTTGTTTCGTTAAACAACACCGCGTGGTGGAAATTTCCCGAGCCCTCCACTACGGCGTCTCTCATAATCACATCGTAGAAGAGGACGTCATCATCATCACCATCAGCTAGTCTACGCCCACGGCAGGACAGAGGCCCCTCCCATAGATCTCCAATTTTCCCTGTCCTGCGCTAACTGGGCCCAATTTATTCCCGCAAACTTCCTGACCTCATCTGCCCACCTAACTTCCTGCCGCCCCCTGCCACGCTTGCCTTCTATAGGAATCCACTCTATTACCCTTCACGTCATCCCTCGCCTCACGTCACCCATGTCATCACTCGCCTCTAAAGCGGGGCGTCGTGGGCGCCACGGGTCCTTGCATGGCGCAGCACAGCGGAAGCGAGGTGGAGAGGAAGGGTGAAGCAGACTTTAGTGGTACGCGTATAACCGCTGCCGTCGCCGAGCGATGATGTTCCGGCGAGTTGATGTTGTAGTTATGGTGCTCGGCTGCCACCCAAAAGACGCGGGTTCAATTCCGGCCGCGTTAGTCGCATTTTCGATGGAGGCGAAAATGGCAGATGATGGTTGTGGTTCGGTTAAGGCAAGGACGCTTACTTCTTCAGCCAATTTCGGGAGCACGGCTAAGCGTCCGTGGAGTATAGGGGAAAGGGATTGAAAGAGATAGAAAGGAGAGAGACGCCGTAGTTCCAGGTCTGACCACTATGCTATCCCAACCTTTCAACTTTCAACTCTGTTAACGAAGTAGCGGTGCATCAATGTTAACGACATTATCACCATCATCAGCTTGCCTACGCCCACTGCAGGGCAAAGGTCTCTCCCAAAGATCTCCAGTTATCCCGGTCCTGTGCGAACTGTGCCCAATTTATCCCCGAAAACCTCTTGATCCCATCTGCGCACCTAACTTCCTGCCGCCCCCCGCCACGCTTGCCTTCTCTAGGGACCCACTCTGTTACCCTTAATGACCAACGGTTGTCTTGTCTTCGCATTACATCGCCATCCTACGTCTATTTCTTCCTCTTAATTTCTATTAACACGTCCTTAACACGCGTCTGTTCCCTAAAACACTCCGCCCTCTTCTTGTCTCTTAATTTTACACATACAATTCTTTGTTCCATTGCTCGCAGCGTCGTCCTCATTTTAAGCTGAACCCTCTTAGTTAGGCTCGAAGTGTCTGCCCCGTAGGTGAGTACCGATAAGATGCAACTGTTACACGCTTTCCTTTATAGAGACAATGGTAAGCTACCATTCATTATCTGATAATGCTTGCCGAATGCAGTTCACCCCATTCTTAACATCCTAATTATCTCAGCCTCATGGTTCGGATCAGGGGTCACTACCTGGCCTAAGTTGACATATCCGCTTGCCACTTCCAATGCTTCGCCACCTGTCTCAAACCGCTGTGCTGGCACAAGTCTATGGGACATTAGTTTTCTGCATATTAATTTTCAGGCCCACCATTCTACTTTGCCTGTTTAGGCCAGTAATCATGCCCGATGATGTCCCGATCTACTTAGCAAGGAAATATCATCAGCAAATCTGAGGTTACTGAGGTATTCCCCATTAACCCTTACACCCACCTGTCCCCAATCCAATGTTCTAAATACTTCTTGTAAACTTGCTGTGAATAGCATTGGAGAGGTTGTGTCTGCTTTTCTTACGCCCTTCCTCATAGGTATTTTGCTGCTCTCCTTATGGACACTTAACTATGGTGGCTGTGGAGCCGTTGTAGATGCCTTCCAGTAGCCTTGCGCAGTGCTCATCTATAGACGAGAACTACGCAAGGCTACTGGAAGGCATCTTCTACTGGAAGGCATCTCTTCTACTGGAAGGCATCCGCAAGGCATTGCGGAATCAAGGCATATATGCCTTGATTCCGCAATGCCTGCACGACTGCTGAGGTATCGACAGAGTCAATTCTTTCTCGCAATCTATGAAGGCTATATACAGGGGTTGGTTATACTCCACGCATTTCTCTATCACCTGATTCATAGCGTGGATATGGTCTACTGTTGAATAGTTTTTACGAAACCCTGCTTGTTCGCTAGGTTGACTGAAATCTAAGGTGGCACGAATTCTGTTAGCGATTACCTCGGTAAAATCCTTGTAGACAACTGAAAGTAAGCTAATCTGCCTGTAATTTTTCAAGGCGTTCGTGCCCCCTTTCTTATAGATTAGGATGATGTTCGCATTCTTCCAAATTCGGGTATGCTCGCAGTCATTAAGCATTGCGTATGCAGGCTTGCCAGTTTACCAGTATAATCTGCCCACCATCATTTGAGAGATCTGCTGTTATCTGATCCTCACCGGTTGTCTTTCACGCTTGCATCTCTTTCAAAGCTTTCATTACTTCCTCTGTCAGTACTGGCGGGATGTCAGCCTCTTCTAAACTGCATTCCCGTTGACTATTATCCTGATTATCGCGGCTACTGTAGAGATCTCTGTGAAACTCCGCGGCTATTGTAACTATCTCATCCCTATTCGTGATCACATTGCCTTGCCTGTCACGTAATGGATACGTCTGATTTTCGCATGTGCCTAGACGTCTCGTCACCGCTTTCAGGCTCCTTCCGTTCTTTAGAGCATGCTCAATCCGCTCCATATTATGTTTTCGTATGTCTGCTGTCTTACGCTTATTGATTAACTTCAAAAGCTCCGCTAGTTCTATTCTGAACGCAAGATGAGGACGTAAGACGTCGAAAATTATTATTGTTATTATTGTTGTTGTTGTTGTTGTTGTTGTTGTTGTTGTTGTTGTTGTTGTTGTTGTTGTTGTTGTTGTTGTTGTTGTTGTTGTTGTTGTTGTTGTTGTTGTTGTTGTTGTTGTTGTTGTTAAGTCTTTCGTTTGCTCAAGGTCGATCTTTACAGAGGGACTTGGTTTTCTCAAGGGGCACGTTTTTGTCAACAATGGATTTGACGTGTCGAAACACAACGTGTTTGTCGAAGTGCAGCCCACAGACAGCTGTGTCGCGCTCAAGAGGCCTGTGTGCCCTTGGAATATTGCGCGCCATTGTTGAAGTACTTGCTCTTGTTCCGGCAAAGCGAACTACGGCAAGTTTTCCTTGCAGGGCATGTGCCCCGCTCTTATAGCCGTACTCAAAACGGTGACTCTGTCATCGGCTCATTGTCAGTTCTCAAGGTAGGATGTGCAAGAAAAAACAAGGTGAAAGGCAGAGCTGGACAGGGGTGCTCGGAGAAGTATTTTAGAATACAGATACCGAAATAAGTATGCTGGAAGCCTAAGAAGTTGAAGGACGCTTAAGGTTGGCCTTTAAGAGTGAACGCTTTAGCGTCTTTGGGCACCGTGCATATCTCCTCCACGTAACAGAACAATTTATTTCTCGTACGCTCAAATTACAGTCCGAGCTATTATATTCTGCGGTTACGTACAGTCGCTGTTTCGTCCCTCTCATGCGCTGATGCTCTATTATGAACGAAATTCTACTTTTATAACTATATATCGGGATAAGTGGTACTTGTTTCGATAAAAATTTTGTGAGCAGTCTCCGAAAGGAATCGTAATCATTTTTACTGACCTCTGGAGGAAGAGGGCATCAAGACGTTATCAGTAATGAGTTTCTGGATTAAGGCGATCTTAATCACCTCTGATATGGTTGTGGATCTCTTCCACTGTGACACCAGTGAAAAGAATCGGGATGATAACTTAACTTAAAGAAACTAACGATTGCTCAGTCATACTGAGTAAGTTATATTTCCGACTGTATGATATGTGATAAGGATCCCATCTGGTATTTGGGATACGGTTATTTTTGATAACTACTTGGAGCAGATTGGAGTTATAAGTGAAGTAAACGAAGCTAGCCGAACAAGGGGATGATGGCTGTGCAGAATAAAAAGTTACCGAATAGTTAGGTAACATCACTCTTAAAGAGCTCGGATGTTTCCGTAATGCTTTCACGCAATTTAACTGAGAAGGAGGGATAGAAGTTCGAGACGTGTGACAGCTGTATACCTTTCCCGTCAATAGTTTAGTGGGATGTGTAAGGCAGGCTGCCGTATGATTTTAATACTGCAATCCGTATCCACGGGAAGCGATGTTACAGATTTTCAATGCCTAACCCCAATAGAACGCCTCTCTTTCATCCATGATTGCGATCGCGTCTGCAGATAGGGAAAGACTTGCAGCCTCGAAGAAATCCGCTGTCGCGTATATGAGGACGCAGTCAGGCTTCAACGAAAGCAGTAATATCAAATTCACTGCAAAAGACGAGACCTGAGGGCACTTGGGTAATACTTTTCAGATATTAGTTATTGATATCGATAATGGCGAGAAATCATGGTAGGCTTGGGTTTTTTGTCGACCCAACCCGATCAGTACTATTGATGCTTATTTCTGCAAGTCCTTTGTTGAACACGGGCCCGAAAGCTTCTTTAAATTGACTTATAAGAAACCAGATCCATATAATATTGACGAACTCATTGACTTAAGCATTTTTTTTTATCATGAGATAGGGTGTTGGAAATTTTTATTCAGCAGCCAAGACGATGCACTGCCTATTCAATGGCTCCAAGAGTTATTGTGGATTTATAGAAGCTGTGCGAATGACTGGCTTCTAGATTGCCCAGATAATGACACGCCAAGACGCCGACTGAAATCATTTGTGGTGAGATCAGCACCTAGACGATTTAGTTTAAAGCCCACAATTCGTTGCATCGGCGATACTTGAAGCATTGTGTGTTGGTGATATTTATCACTCGTTGCAGCATATCATTCTGTTGTAAACAGCATAGTTAAGCACCTCGAACATTCTTCGGTTAGAAGTATATTCTGCCAATCGGCAGCAGGATCATCTGCCTGCTGATAACTTTTCTATCACCGTAACTTTTGTTCTTTCTGATATGCACATGCTTCAAGATTCTACATAAATTTCTTTGCGCTGTCAAGCGCAGCTTACGCCGTCAAACTGGCGACATGCGAGCACTCGCCTTCCTGCCCATGTTCTAGCATGAAAATTCAGGACTCATAAGCTACATCACGTCAGTCCATGCGTTCAGCCACACATTTCAGGCATGAAATAATCGGTCGCCGCTACAAAAATAACATAATTATCGATGTTTACGCAAGCGAACATATTAAGGGAGAGAGAAATAAGACCATTTGCAGTCTGAGATGCAAGGATTTTTTATTCCGGAAGCTTGTTAGAATAATGTAAATTTCTTTGGCTTCATTGTACTGAAGGCTCTTCTGACTGCACTTTCGAGAAGACCGGGTCACGCCGTAGTCACTGTAAGAAACAAACACATTTTCCTAACGTTACTTTCATAAGAAAGGTCCCGGAAAATAAAAAAAAACACTACATTTCTCACAGAAAAATAGTATAGTTTTCTTTGTGTGAGCTTTTCAACTGATACAGACTGTGAAGAAACCACGCGCTTCGTATGAGGGTTAATTATTTCATTTCAAAGCATATTAGCTAAAAAACAAGCTCGTGTTTTGGCGCATATTGCGTGGCCTTTAACGTCTAAGATCAATCTAAGCTTTTAATTGTATGTGTCTACCAAACAGCTCTCATTAGGTTGGTTTTTTTGTACAGCTTATATTAACAGTGAATGGCTTTTAAAAATAGGAAATCTAGTAAGAAAAGGAACTCAGCAGTATGCTCTCACCGTTGATGGAAAGAATCAATTAATGAAGACGTTCGCTCCTTATTGGCTGCTTGAGCTGGAGGTAGAGCTAGATAGACTGCAAAGAAAGCAGACAAAGAGAAATATGCTTGAGATTTGTATCATCTAAGAAGAAAGGTCAAAGGAAAGTAAACGACTTTCTAAAGACGAGATGAATGGTTCATGTTGCCTCTTTGACTGCCGGTTTCCGAGACCTTTTTTACTAAATGTTGTTCGCGATTGAGTATCGGTGTCCTAACCGCCTTGTTATGACGCCGACAAGCTAACTATTGGCCGTCGCTCAACTATCCGCGAGTGAGGAAATCGTCACACGCAGGCGAAATATTTAAAGGGAGTCGCAGCGAATTTTCATGGTATCCATCTTCTTCACTGAGGGAGAACGCTCACTAGCCAAAACGTCCAATGGGTTCTCCCTATCACCAATTCCACGCCGTTTTCCCTATCACCAATAGCGTGGTTATAGGGAGAACGACGTGGAATTTGTATTTTATATCAGCATTAAAATTAAGTTGTGTGCTAAAAAATGCTAAAGCTATGGTAGGGGGCAGGAATGGCAGGTGCATGACAGTGCAGGTGGAGGCAGGCTGCACGTGCTGCTCTTTGTAGCTGTTAGAAGTTACCTTTAAATGCGTAACGCTTTAAGGGCTCGGCTTTGTCGACGACCGACGTGTCCTATCGCTTGCTCCTGCTTCCGGCCTATACCAGCGACACGCCAGAGGGGGTGCCAGCTTTTCGCCAAGCGCACGATTTCTCCTCCCACAGCACTTCTCCGGCGCACAACGAGAATCGCTGGGTTGCCCGCGCTACGCACTTTCTCAAGCTTCACAGCAGTGGGGCTGTTAGAGCAGTGAAGCTCTCTTTCACCGATGTTGTTGTTGTTGGTGGTGCCAGACTTGAAAGAAACAACAACAACAACAACGACACCGGGCCGGCGTCAGTCGCTTCCCCCCCCCCCCCCCCCCCCCGTTTTTTTTTTTTTTTTTGACTCTCGAGCAATGTTCCGGCCAGTGATTTTTTTTAAGCGTTGTAATTTAAAACTGGACTTGGATATTTCTCATAGGCTCGGTGCACGTGAGGTTGCGCTAGTGGGCGCTTAAACCGGGGAGTG
Source organism: Hyalomma asiaticum (assembly GCA_013339685.2). Classification (NCBI taxonomy): domain Eukaryota; kingdom Metazoa; phylum Arthropoda; class Arachnida; order Ixodida; family Ixodidae; genus Hyalomma; species Hyalomma asiaticum. The sequence goes on along the minus strand of CM023486.1, from coordinate 73,597,865 downwards.
AACCTTTCATAAGCGTAGATGCATAAGCTTGGTGATCTCAGTCTCGCTTAGCGAAGAAATAGTCATCATCATGAAACAAGGGCGCATGCGCCTTTATGAAATGCCCAATGGGCGGCACTTGCGCAAGCACATACATTTAGCTCACGGCCTCAACCCACTACAACATAAAGCCGACTATGCGGCACCAAAAGTGGGAATGGACCAACCGAGTCTTAGAACAGCAGCATAGCATAGCAGAATAGTGTAGCATATCGAGTTGGCGGAAAGTGAGGGTAAGGAGGCGTGATGTAAGTGTAAGGAGGAAGGGAAGGAGGAGTGTAGAGGGTTAAGTATGTCATTGCCTTCTAGACCCTAGTTTAACATGGTGATGGACTAACGCGAGGGTGAGGAGTACGAAAAGGACGAGGTGAGAGGGAAAATCATAGCATTGTCTTTTGCGGTATAGTATAGCAAGAGGAGGGTCTACTGCGGGTCTACCGTGCAGCCTGCGCGTACACTCCCTCCGATCACGCCACCTCCAGCTGCGGACAATCAGAGAGGACTGCGCCACCTGCTTGGTACCTCACAGCCTTTAGACGTATCACAATGCCATAACCTGATAATTTACGGCTATAGAAGCTAGCGTACAGCTCGCGCTTAACCATACGCAGCCATGGATCACTTGAAGCGAAACCGCGCTTCCGAGGAAGAGGCTGCGGTCCGGGAAGAAAATAATCGTAACACCGATCAGCTTCGTTGTGTATAAGCCTCGCGGCTGAGTGCGCCATCTTCTTTTGTTGGCGGTGCACATCCCTTTGAACTTGGATGCGAGCAGTTATTGCGACCCTGTTCGTAGACTTGTGCGCGTCACATATGGTGTTAAAGTTGGTTTTATATGAAATACTGTAGCTTGGCAGCACTTTCTTCGACAGTTAACCTAACGGTGCAGAGGGTGCCATGTAGTATCAAGTCGTATTAAGCTTTATTAACGATACTATTGGGTATACAAGGAAGATCAGCGCAATTGTGATAGATTGAAATATAATAATGAGTTAACTGAAACACACTTATTTATTGGTTGGTGAATGTGAAGCAGATCCACTGAAGAAAGCAGTCTCACTCGGTATTATTTATGCGTAGAGACTCTGTTGTCATAGATAAGATTTTAGCACTTAGTTTCACACGCACTTCCTCCGACTATAGGCCACTAATCTTATACGAGAAAAACTAATGTCATTTTGCAGTGTTCGTTGATGAGAATGCTCCCGTAATACCAACTCCCTCCATTACAAGTCATTACGCACGCCGTCTACATGCCAAGGGGCAGGGAAATCTCTTTTCTACTTCCACCAGCGTTCCTACTACGTTCTTTTTTTTTTGGCACTGTTCCGCCATTCTGGACCTTTCTGTAAGACGAGCTATGTCTTGATTCTCTAGGTAAAGCTTCACTTTCCTGCGTCCTCGCCACTTCATGACGCTCCTTGAATTTTCCCATGCACTCGTGTACAGATGTGTGTTTCAACAGGACCTCGCTTGAGCAACTACCATTTGTTATTGTGAGGCATAAAAAAAGATAAAAATAGTAATAAAGCCTCGGCCCGCACCATAAAGATATAGCAAGCAACTACCAGGAGGAGCTTGTCTGATTTCTATACTTGAACTATACTTACCTAGAAGAAGACGAGCCAGATGAAGCGCGGGCGCCAGAACTTCCACTTCCTCGGCCAGCACGGGAGACCGCCTGCTGACCGAAGCTTCCGGGACCGCCAGCAGGACCCCAGCTCCACCCGCCGAAACCACCGTACCCTGGCCAGCCATAGCCGCCGAAGCTGCCGTATCCACCGTATCCTCCGAGGCCGTAGCTGTCACCATACATATAGGGCCATTCCCCATAGTAGCCACCTACGGGTGCAAAATATCCATAGCCTCCGTATCCTCCTGGGTAGAAACCGCCATGTCCAGCACCATGCAGGCGTCCGGAAACTCTGCCACTGCTTGCTCCTCCGGCTCCAAGGCTTGATCCACCCAGGCTACCAGAACCTCCCATGAATGAAGGCCCGGCTGTACCTCCGAAGGAGAATCCGCTGGGGCCAGAGAAGCGACTTCCTAGGGAGGAGCCTGATGAACTACCGCCAAGTGCACCGCCAAGTGTACTAGATCCAAGACCTAGGCCCATTCCACTGCCAGATCCGCTTCCCAGCCCACCAAGATCTAGCTTTGTAGACGCAGGCGCAGCATAGGCCAGTGAAGCTGGAGATGGAGGTTTTACATTAGATTGACCGTAACTGAATTTAGAACTAATATATATATATATATATATATATATATATATATATATATATATATACGTGTGAGACGTAGAACTTCATTAATATTTCATTTATTCGTCAACGTTTCGGTCAGCCTCTGACCAAAACGTCGATATATATATATATATATATATATATATATATATATATATATATATATATATATATATATATACAAACGAATGTGAGACAAAAGGCATGGACGGTTCGAAGCCGCCGATCGTTCCTCCTATTTTTAGTCTTTCACGCTCCTCCAACGCTGCGTTACATTTTATTTATAGGCAAAAATATTGTGACGGAAGCGGAAGAGTGAATAATCACTACTTACCGTGTGTTAGAAAACCTACAAAACGGCTAATGGGGACGCAAATGCAATCTTTGTTTTGCTTTGCTTTGTTTTATTTTGACATGGAAGTCTGGCGTAACCCACAACGGGGGATGGATTGCGTCAGCACTCGCCGTCTCTCTCACATTGTAAAGCACCGCATTAATGCTTACTCGTATCGGTTTCGCAAAAATATCGTGCTGTCATAAACTGTTTTTTTTAGGATACATTTTCCGTAGCATGCCATAGATGTTCAAGTAATCACTAACCAACGCGTATGCCACAAGTGTAAGAAAGACGAATTTGTAAGTAAGACAATTAAAAGAAGAATTCTGGATTCGTAAATGCTTGATGTGCGTTCGTTGGGAAGGGAATGTGAGGGGAAGTGGGGGTTAACATTTGGATGGCATTCGTTACCTTTTCCGCGAAGCACTGACCTAGCCTTTAGTGTAATGAATTGGACTAGAAGTTTTGCATGCAGATGTTCGGAGCTTCAATTCTGTTCATTTCGGAGCTTTGAATAACACTTTATGTAACTAGGGAATAACATGGTCTATACGCCGCTGCAGGCTTTTTAATATCTCCTGCACACATGTATGTGCAAGAGGAGCGTGATACATAATTAGTGTGATACAAAATCGACCCTCAAGGTAATTTTAATACAGTAAACCTCTGCCACTCTGCGCAATCGCTAGTGGCAGATTAAAGAACTGGTACTTTTCGGTCATGATTATAAAGTGACAATAGCAAAACGCGGACCTATTCGCAGTCACTCCTGTAGCACTCAATCTTATACGTGCTTAATTACCCTGATTCCATTGTTTCCTTGCCTTCTTTATTTTTCATATGTGGGAAGTTTTGTGAACTAATCATGAATGCTGTGTTAGCCCGCAAAGGGAAATAATCAAACTTATGTGAAATTTCTGTTTGGCATATTCAACCGAGCGTCGCGGAGAGTGCCATCAGGTTGTTTTCTTTTCTTATTGACGTTGAATTTCAATTCCGTCTCCTCCCCCAAAACATTTAGCACTTAATCCTGCTAGCTTTAGAAATAATTCGGTTTGATCGCGGCAGCGCCTTCCGCATTTTGATGGAGGCGAAATGCTGGAGACCCGTACACTATGTAATGTGAGCCTAGGTGAAAAGCCCCATGTGGTCGAAATTTCCGGAGCCGTTCACAGCGGCGTGCTTCATAACCACGTCGTCATTTTGGCACTTATATCGCCAACACTTGTTAATTCTTAGATATTCTGAGAATTTTAATTATTTGTGTGAATTATCGATTCGTTAGCCTAAATTCACTGCAGTATAGTTTGCTAGTTCCGCCTTAGCGAGCTTAAATGGGTGTCGTTGTGAGAGCTGCTATCGCATGAAAATGCCGTACGCTCATAAACGCGCTAACACACACACACACACATACACACACACACGTGTGGTTACCTTGCGCTTCATGTTACTCGAGTTAAGCGCGGATTAGTTGAAGGTATCTATCTGCTAATCAATTCTACCATATTTAACATATTATACAGCCTTCTTACTCTACAAGCATGCCTAAGGCCGCCAATAAATATGAATTATCGATTTTTTGTTATCAAAAATGCCATTTTTATAGCACTTTTATACTATAATTTTGGTAGAATTTTTCCTTGATGATGAACCAGCATTTAGATCGAGATACGGAATAAACTACACGATACTGTACTTGTCTTTGGCGCGTTTTAATAAACTACACGATACTGTACTTGTCTTTGGCGCGTTTTAAATAAGAGAGGTGTGTGCCAGTTTTGCGAAAACCAATTGATGTGTTTCATACACAATATATCTTAAGTTAGTCGGCACAGATATTCTGGAATCGTAGCGTTATTAACCTCAATTTTTTCAAGTAGCATTTTATGGATTCTGCGCCTAAGCTCTTTTTTTTTTAGATTGTTGAGAAGATCTTGTTCTTGGCCTAGTTGATACTTATTTAAAAACAAAATTACCGTGAGAATAACACTTTAGAAGGCAGAATAGCGACAACAAATTGGTGGAAAGGTCTTCATGTCTCTATTCGTGTCCCGTTTGAGTGGCAATTATCATTTTAAAAGTCGAAGTAGTTTTGGTTCAAGACGTAGTTAGGTTGGGAAATTAACTCTCTGTATTCGCGTTTAGTTTCTATATAGCCCCCTTTGGTATAGAAGAAAATCGATTGTAGCAATATTTCTAGCTCTGTTAAAGTTATTAGCTGTGTTTTACTGTGCGCAAGGAGACCTAACCCGCTCCGTTAGTGATAATAATTTGCTGGGGATTTACGTGCCAGAATAAAGATATGTTTATGAGGTACGCTGTAGTGGAGGATTAGAATATTTCGAGCGCCTTTTGTTGTTTTAAGTCCCATCAATAGCGCACAGTACACGGGCCGCTAACAAATCGCTTCCATTGAAAAAGCGACCGCCACGGGCAAAACTGAACCCAGGTGTAGGGTCAGCAGCCAAACAACGTAACAATTGTGCCATGGCGGCGCCCTCGTTGTGTCCGTACTGTCACTACACTACATTAGTGTTAGAACTTCCTTATTATTTCTCCTGAGACCTCAGGTGCGTTTCAAAGTTGTGTGATGTACGGTGTAACGCAGGCCTCCGTCAAACCATAAAAAGAGCATGAGCACGAATGTGCACCTTAAGTCGCACCATAATAGCTGAACCGAATAGCACGTATTCGATTCACCTTAAATAGGTCCGCAACTAAGTTTTTGGTCTTCCAGCCCTAGAAACAAGGCAGTTTAAGAGGTTTGTTGGCATTGTTTGCCCTAAAGGTATTCAAATAAGATGGTCGAACTTCGATCAGGGTTAAGTGTACAAATGAACTTTAGTAAGTACTTCTTGCATTGTCTTGTGATTTTCATGCTGAATGAGAAGACGAAAAGTTAACACATTATTGCTTGTAGGCACAATACCAGTTCCGTGCGTGATGACTCTAATTTAATGGTATTTCCGCTATAATGCTCGAAAGAACAGTGTGCCTGCAGATATCAGCAATGTGCTACTGAAAATATGTGAATGAAAATCCTGTTTTGAGTTATTTCTTATGACATTTTTTCTTAAGCGTACCTTTACGGACATATAGGTGGATACTATATACTTGAGCCAGGATGCTTAGTCGCATCTAATTATGTTCTCCTAAAGTGAGCAAAATGTCGACTTCTTTGAGAATAATGACTGAACGTAAGTTCCACAGGAATAGCGAACTACTATGGGCTGAGATCACCTGTACGTGGTTTTTGTGAAACAATAAAGAAAACAGTTATCAAGCTGTCTCTTATTTTAAAAACGATTAACACCAGTTATTTCTATATCTGCGTATTTTTAATTTGCTGCGGAGCTTAAATACGATCCTAAGAAAAGGGACGAAGTTGAACCCTTGAAAAGGAGAAGAGCTTTCGTTTAAACGATGCTACTTCTTTAGTTGTTAGCAAGGAACACGCCAATATTGAAATAAAGAACTACAATTAAGATGTGGCGTGATCGCGTTGATCCTGATTAGTCTCCAAGCTGCGCAATCTTAGCAGTCTATTGTATTAATAAGGAGAGGGCGCATAAAGTGTCGCGGTAAGATGCCTCACCTGCTGACAAAAGTGCGATGGTGACGAAGGCCTTCATTGCTATGGTGTCCTTCCCGGCGTTTGCCTTTTGACCAACCGCTGAAAAGTGAGAATTCTCAGCACGCGCCCGCTTATATATAGGATGGGCAAGAGGAATGGGGAAAAATAAAACAATAAGAGCTCTTTTAGAAAAATATAATTCAGTTTTATTCCCGGTAGATTTTGCACGATACACCTGTGTTCCATAGAAAGCGAGAACATACAAAGGAAAAAAAAATGAGACATTTCCTATTCTTTTATCACAATAGCCGATATGTCGTGCACCTGCGAAACTGGACACTGGAACAAGGACATGTCGCCTGGAAGCACTAAGTTTAAGCACATGTGAGGACTTCTGCCAAAGAAAAAAAGAGTAAATGAATGCGGAAAGCTTAAAAAAACAAGAAGAAGCAATGACAAATGCAAGCGAAGAATACATTTCTTCGGCGCATTCTCTTGCTTATGCGTAGCTGTGCTAACTTTCCTGCCGCTGCCTAAGCAGGTGCACTGTGTCTTTTCTTTTTGTCACAAGATGCCTACGCAAGGGTACGCCTCTGGCCTGTCATAAAGGCATGGTTGTGTAACGCATAATTTTGTGGTTTCCTATTGGATTATTATTGAATAGATTGTTGAAGACGACGACGAACAGAGAAGATCGGCAAAACCACTATTTCGCCAAGTGGACTTAACTTCGTCATTGCAGCTGGGCAGGTAATTGCTGCCTCGACGAAGAGAAGTCCACTTCTAGCAACGTTTCTTGTTCATCGTTTTCAACGGTCTATTTATGAATTTAAGCCTACATCTCCCCCTCACTGTTCTAGTTTTGATTTCAGCCCATTGGGCTCTTCCATAGCGGGGTTTTTCGATTGCATCCTTATTTAGAACCTGAATTCCTTCCTCTCGACCAGTCGGTGTCGCGTCCGCTGAACACTCAACTTTCTGCATTCTTGACATGGGCTTCTCAGCATCTTTCAAACACGTCTTGAGGTGTCAGGAAATGAGATGATTATTTCCCTTTTGCACGCAGCGCAATGACTGACGCGTCCTATTAAGTCTGCGAAAATTTGGTGTAACGTATTAAAGTTGCCAGCCTTCACCTCAACACTCTAAGTTTACCAGCGAGTTGAAAAAACGTCAATATTTTGTTAATAGATGAGGTAAGCGTAAAATACTGGAAGAACTACAGACCATCAACCAGCCTTTGTTTCAATTTTCTACAGCATGGTCATGAATTGAAGCCCGAATGGAATAACAGACGCGGTTTACCTTAATAAACCAATAGAGCAGGCCGTCTTCAGAAGAGCCCACTGTACAATGGGTCATCTATGTGTGATTAATCAAATAATCGAAAAATCTACTAAAAATAATGAGCCCATTTACGCGCACATCGATTTGATTGGCTGCGTAAAGGCTTTTGACTTGGTAGGGATACCAGTAGTCCTGGAGAGCCAAGAGACAAAGGAAGAAAAAAAGAAGAAAGGTTAACCAGACGAGCCTTCGGTTTGCTACCCTGGACTGAGGGTAACGGAATAAGGACCAGAAAGAGAAAAAAGAGCCATGCCTGCGCTTCCGCGCAGGCCTGGCTCTTTCAGGTCACTCCTTCAGCGTAAGCTGAAGGAGCGACCTTCCTAGAGGCCATTGTAAACGCTTGGGGAAACTAGTGCAAGTACAGGCGGTGGGTATCCCCTGCGCCATAACTCTGCGGTTTGGGCTCCTCTCTGCGCAGCGGTCTGCTGTGCCCGACGTCGCCCTACTGCAGCCGAGCGTGTAACTCTGCGATTCACTTCTTCAGCAGCGGTCCGCATCTTGCGAGGAGGCGCCATCAGGTATATCGAAGAGCCATGTCAGGTTGCTGTCGGGGCTGCGCACGTCGCCTGTCGCATGATGCATGGAGCGATACAACAAAACTGCTTCACGAGGCAGCGCTTCGTAAAAACACATTGCGAAGGCTATGCGGAGGAAATCAGCGCCAACAGATGGCAGCAGTTCTCCTGTTCTTCACGAGGAGCGATATTGGTTACGGACACGGGCGGACACCGGCGGCGGCGGCGGCGGACAACTACGGCGCCGTTGTTGTGATCTCATAACAGCCTACGCTGTAAAAAGGAAGAAGGTGGGCAATTCACACGCGCAGTAGTGCGATTGCGCACCAACGCCGGTGTTCCTCTGACAGATGCCGCTTCAGTGTTCCAGCGTTCCACTGGGAATTCAGTTTTTCTGTTTTCAGTGCGAAGAGAGCACAAGGCGCAAGGGATGAGCCATCATGGTCACAGACGTAGTGAAAACACCTTTATTTCCCTTTTCCTTTCCCGCAATGCAGGGCTGCCTGTCGGATACTTTCTGGCCGGCTAATTCTGGCTAACCTCCCCGGCTTTTTCTCACTTTCTTGTCTCCCTAGATTGAGAGTTTCCAGCATTTTCAGAACCGTTTCTGTTGTCGGAGACTGTAGCCTATTAAGGAGGGCGTGGAGGGTGTCGAAAAGAGACCAAAGCATCGCAACAATTTTGTTCTATTTCTCGGGTAACCCAAGGAATCACCCGAGAAATCGTTCGGAAGGCAGAACTACCTTAAAGTCGACTAAGTTCTGCTGAGTTGCTTGTTGTAGTCTTGTGTGCTGTGCTTGTGGCTCTGACTGTAGCTTTACAAAGGTAGGGCATTCTTCAGTGTCCCTCCGGTGCGTTGTTGTCCATAGTGGTCCAAACGGAAGCACCTGGTCTAGGCAGGAAGAGAGACACAGAGGAAAACGGAGGGAAGGCAGGGAGGTTAACGAGACTTGAATCATCCGGCTTACCATTCTGCGCTGTCGTAAGGAAGAAGAGAAATAAAAACGGAATGAAGAGCAAAGATTAAAAAAAATTCGGGCTCATCCCTCTGTCAGCGGAATCGGCATAACACGAAAGCGAAACGTGCTTCAGAGAAGCAGTTGAATCCTTACTGTACATCGAGGTTAACTTGCCCATTGCTATCGGTGTTGCTATTGGCATCGAAATTAACTTGCCCATTGCCCACGTGCACACAGCGCCTCCACAACACCTATGACCGTGACCAACCCCTTGTGGTAACTGAAGTAGGTAGGTAATAACAGTCAACAGTAAATGACGCGCGAAGATGGCATTAATCATTTATACTTTCGCCATAATGGTGTCAACGTCGTTGCCCTACTTGGGCGCTTAACGCAGCAGTTTTCTTGTTGCCATCATGCATGAAGAGTAGTCGGCAGGGAAACGCCATCCACGATGAAATGTAACTGGTGATCTACCACTGCGCTATCAGCGCACATGCTCGAAGCTGTGCGAACGCGGCTTATATTGTTTATCTCGCTTCTTTCCTTCTTCCTCGATGCACTGTTCCGGTGTTCCGGCTCCGGGTTCGCGCATCGAGGATCACTTTGGAAGGGGGCCTGGAATGGCGCAGCCATCCAGGAGAGACGAAGTGAAGCTCCAGTGCTCCACTTCGGCTCTCCTGGAGGGCGGCACCGTTCCAAGCAAAGTGCGCCTCGGTGCGCGTGCGCGCAGCCGTACGAGAGCGTTGAGAAGGATGACAGGGGCGAGATAAGAAAGAATATAAGACGCGTTAGCACAGCTTTAAGTATGTGCGCTGACAGAGCAGTGGTAGAAGACTGGCCACCTTTCGTCTTGGAGCGAGCTGCTGCAAGTTCAATTCCCTGCGCATCAGCAGAATTCTTTCTGCATGTTTTCCTTGGTCGTTCTTGCGTATATGTTTTACTGCGTCACCTCCTTTGCGGGAATGACACGTAGGGTCGTGGTGGACCTATGCATGAAACACTGTTGTGTTAAAAACGTAAAAGAAATAATGGAAAGGCACTAGTATTAGAGTTTTTCCAACAGGCCGCTACGCCTAGGGCAGGTGACGACGAAGAAGGCGTCAGCGTATGTGGAGTACTCTTCGTACTCTTCATAGGGACAACGACGTTTCTTGAACTGCTATAGCATCGGGAGCCTCGCCTTCTAACAGTGGGAACAGCTTCGTGACGAGACGAACGCTGTCGCGCCATCTCATTGATGATCTCCTTTTCTTCCTTTACCTCGAAACATTCCTTTGACTGCCCCAATGAATGCTCGAAACACGTGGATAATTTACAATCTACGATAATTTACAAAGATCTACAATGGTCCCGCAGCTATCGTCCCCGAGAAAAGGTAGGAAAATACAGATTTAGAAAGTGGTCAGACGGGGATATACAGTGTCTCCAACTTTATTCACTATGCGTTTAAAAAACGTATTAAAAACTGCACTAGGAACATATAGTATTAAAGATTAACGGAGAACACTTCCGCAGTTTCTGCTGTGGAGATGATATTGTGCCTAAAGACGGTGACGAAGTGCAAGGGAACCAAAAAGAGTGAAGGCCTGAAATGAGAAAACGTTAACAATAAGGTGAAAGATAGACATGCAGAAAATAAGGAAAAAGGACACTTGGTGGCGCGGCGGAAACTCTCTGGTTCACGATCGGTAACCAGACCCTAAAATCTACAGAAGTAAAATCTGTAGGCAGTTACTAACAGATGAGCCTAATAATGTTCAAGAAGCCATTGCATCATGAGTCGTCAATGGCCTTGAATGTTCTCGTAGGCGGCCCGCACTTGGCGTGCTGTAAAGGAAGCGGGTGCATTCCACATTTAAAAATAGAGGGACACCTTGTAAATTCCGAAGTATGTTCGGAGAAAGCCTGTGTCCATTCCTCTGGGAGCGTGCGCATTCGCTCATTCGCCTGCATTCGCCCGCCGCATGCGCTTCGCTCATTTTTCTTCTGGCGTTTGGTGTCGGGGAACTCCACATTTTAGGGGCACTTCTCCGAACCGGTTGCCGTGGAATCACCGGGCCGCTTGGGAGCCATCCGACTAACGCGAATGTTGCAACGAGACGTCTGACTATACGTCTGACAAAGGAGCGTTGCCGCTCGCGCCACTGTGCCATCACGTGATTGCTGAGAAAGTGTGAGGGGGAGAGGCCACAGCTGGCACCGTTCCGGGCACGGACGGACGGATGGTCGGTCGCCACGAGTACGAGCCATTAAAGGCTTTCGCCTTAATAGCATCTCTCTGTCCCTTTAATTCCCCCATCCCCTGAGTGTATCGGTTGAGGTGTCCTCACTGAGAGACAGTTACCGTGCACTCTCCACCCTATTTTCTTCACTTCCTTAACTAGAATCTCTCTCTAATAGCATCGCTACACCAAGGAAGTCAAAAGGCAAAATGGCCAAATAGAATCTGGTCAGACCACCACACGCTCAATCACGTGCATACGTGTCTCCTCGGTAGCGCAGGCAGCTAAATACGCTTTCTCAATAGTTGTACTGGAAGCCATTAATAATTTCCGATGTTAAGATTTTATGTATGGCTACGTTGGTCCTGAGTGGCAATGTCCCGTAATATCTTGTGCTTCTTAAGCACCATGCCGTGCTCTTGTGAGCAACTTTCTTATAAATTTAACTTCTAGGTTAAAAAAATCTCTCCTCTATATTCCTTTCTTCACCTGCCGTCTAGCGGCTCATACAGTGCACTAAGTCATCCAGCAGACCGCTATCCTTTTCGGACCTGCTGATTCTGCCCGTCTGGACCTACAGCTTTCTTCACAGACGTTGCCGGTAATAACTCTCGGCGCCTTCTATCGGGAGCCACGCAAGTGACCATCTCTCAATACTGAAATTAGATGCGAATTAAAGAAAAGATCGGCATGCGCCCTGAATATGATTTCACAGCTTTCAAGGCAACTGGACACCGTGACAGTCTACAATACCGTGATATCCCGATGAAAGAAAGAGAAAGAGAGGGAGAGAGATGCAACAATGATTAAAATCGCGGACGACCACAGGGTCCTTCGGCGGGACCCGCCTGTGGGTAGAGTCCTCAGGCCTGCGGGCCCCCATGAGCCGCGGCTGCCCTGCGTGCTCTAGCGACCAGATCGAAGTTTACTAATGAACAAGAGACAAGTCGGCGTGTAGCAAAGCAGTGCGTCTTACGGAAAGGGAACCTTGGCTTTTATAGGAGATATTGAATTCTCTGTGTAGTTCATAGCATTTTAATACATCAGTATATATCTGCCTTTCGTACGGCTAGGCGTTATTCCGGAGGCGCAAGGAATATATCCCGCCACTTAGATGCAACTAAATATTTCTCGCAAGGTACGAACGAAATGAGGAGTACTATGGCCTCCCACACGTCCCTATTCAGATCATGGAACTGCTTTTTTTCTTCCGCGAAAACATCTGTTGCTCATAGTATTCACCCTTCACGCGACATCGCTTCACCCCCGTTCAACTTTACTGAAGGGACGGTTGCAGATGAGCCCTTTGGACTAACACGACCGGTGATGGCCGGCTCCATAGCTCTTCAACGTCAGTTAACGCAAAATCGCACATACTTTGAAACGGAAGCTTAATCAATGATATCAGTCATGTCTTTCGGAGTTCAACCTGGCTGAATCGCAGTTGGTTGGCAGAAAAAAGGCCACCTGCCTGCCACAAAATCATGCAAATCCGTCAGCATGCTGAACACGAGCGCTTCGCGGCATGGCCTTGACCGGCCTGGACTGACGCAAACGCCTGGAAGTGTGAGGCACTGTTTGTTTGCGGTGGCTGATGATAACTGGAGCGCAGCTCGATATGACTGGCTGATTTGTCTTTACCTTGTGTCCGAACGCAGGCGAGTGTGCCATGAGTTCATAGATCCGTTCGATTGATTTGATTGATTTGTGGGGTTTAACGTCCCAAAACCAGTTCTGATTATGAGAGACGCCGTAGTGGAGGGCTCCGGAAATTTCGACCACCTGGGGTTCTTTAACGTGCACTGACATCGCACAGCACACGAGCCTCAACATTTCGCCTCCATCGAAATGCAGCCGCCGCGGCCGGAATTCGATCCCGCGACCTTCGGATCTGCAGCCGAGTGCCATAACCACTAGACCACCGTGGCGGGGCGATAGATCCGTTCGCCTCGTGGCTGTGGTCTCTCGCAGGCAGAGACCACAACCGGCCGTACCAGGGGGATGAAACTTCGCGGTTTTTCTGTCCCGTGACCGCAGCGATCCTAAAGTTTGGGGGCTGTACTACCTACGAGCATAAATGAACGTTGTTGTTTCATTTTATCTTTATTAACCGGTTACTTATTAACTCCGGATTTTTTTTTAATACGCAAGTGAGCCTAAAGGTTGCAGTCCGAGATTGCGAAAATACGAGCGCCACCCGGAGTGGAAAACGGAAACAGCGCAGTCGTCCTATCTCTCACGGCGAAAAAGGGGCGTTTCTTGTCGTGCGCCCATGTATGCTACGGCCTACGGTATCCCAAAGGACGCTTTTACAACCGTAAAGTTTGTTTCAGCGAAAGCCTTGCAAGCTTCAACCAAACAGGCGCATGAATGGACTCGCGCCGTCATCACAAATCGTGCTGTGCTGAGTGGCGTCAAAATTCTTCACGCCACACCGGCATAAAATTATTTCGGATCCCGGCGGATGAGAGGTACGATCTGCATGCTGTTCGTTTTGTTTTTCTACACTTGCAAGGCATATCAGGATGCGGTTGAAGCAGTAGCTGCGTAATAAAATATTCAAACGAACTCTGCTCTTTATTCTTGTCTAATTTATGTGTACACGTAAATAAAAACAAGGTCTTACATAAAATAAGTGGTGCAAAAATAGGTGGATGGGCAAACCTTCATCAATCAAAAGCAACGATTGCCGTTTTGATCATGTGGCGGGTTGCGCAACAGGAAGAAGGTCGCGCGCTCAACATCTGAATACCTTCCACTCGCTCAATTTGCCTTGCTGGTGCATCCCAATTGAACTTGAAGCTAAATCGCCCCCCCCCCCCCCCCGCCACTCTGATCCTCAGTCCTCATCAAGATGGCGTCTCCCATTGCTTGTCTAAATGGGCCGCCATGTTTTAGTACCGCCCCCAAACACCAGGCGTAAGTCCGGCGCTGCGAGCGAATATCGCGTTCCATGGATGGTATAGAAAGTTTCACTCCCCTGGCCGTACCCCGCCGGCCATACACAAGCGAAAGACAAGCTGACCATGGATGGATGGATGGATGGATGCTATGAGCTTCCCCTTTGTAACGGGGCGGTGGCATGTGCGCCACCAGGCTCGTAAGAAGATTTAAGAACTTTTTTTTTCCTCTTTTAATTTTCCTCATGCCTTTTAAATTTACTTCAATCAAATCGATCATGCCATATCAAAAACGGAATTTCATATCCCAGTTCCCTGCCCCTTATGGCAGAAATTCCATATTTTTCCCTATAATTATTTTTGTCCGTTCTCTCTAGTTTTCTGCCACCAGTATTCTAACCGTCTCTTACTTATTTCAATCGCGGCTATGTTCAGCTTCCCGTTGTTCGCCCTAAAACCCAAGGCTTCATGTAGGGTGGTGCCCAAACGTACACCTGGGTGGATATTTCCGCATTCAATCAGAACATGCTCTGTCGTTTCCCTATCTTCCTCACAGCATGTGCATTTTTCTTCTTCTTTACTGAATTTCGCTTTATAAACACGCGTTCTAAGGCAGCCCGATCTCGCTTCAAACAATAAAGCGCTTCCTCTTGAATTATCATAAAATGCCTCCCTCTTTATTTCGTTTTTGCCCTCTCGGTAGTTATTCAGAGTCGGTTTTTTTTCCATCGCTGTCCTCCAGTAAATCTTCTCCGCCTCTCTGACTTTTCCCTTTACGCTATTTGTTGTCAGTTCTCTTAGACCCGTATATTTACTGGTGAGCCTCCTAGTTCTCTTTCTCCACTGCGTGTCAACGCTCTTTCTATATAAATAGCGGAACACCTTCACTGCCCACCTAACCTCTTTCATATTCCTTAGCCTCTCTTCAAACCTTATTTTGCTCTGCGCTTCCCTTGCCTCAAAACTCGCCCATCCCATATCGCCCTTTACAGCCTCGTTTGTCGTTTTCCCGTGGGCACCCAACGCGAGGCGTCCCACAGTTCTTTGATTCACATCCATTCCCGATTGTATCTCTGGCCTCATGCACACCACTGAGTTCCCAAATGTAAGCCCCGGTACCATTACCCCTTTCCACAGACCCCTAAGCACCTCGTACCTATTGTGTCCCCATAACGCTCTGTGCTTCATTATTCCTGCGTTCCTCTTTCCCTTTACGGGACGAGTTTTCTGTGGGTGTCGACGAAATTCTGCACCTCGCTCGCACCAGTCAAGTCGAAGTGCGCTCCACCTATCGGTAACCGCCGCAAGCCAACAGCGCCTAAATCTTCGCAGGGCTGGCATCAGTGAAAGACAGTTCAGGCAAATCTGCGCAGTGCTCATGCACGGCCGCTCGATTAGCAACGCACGAGGTGCGTTTTTATCCAGCGGCCGTGGCTCATGTTAAAGCGCCCCAAAACAACCCAGAGGTCGAAATTTAGTTGCGGCGTTGCAGTCGTAACCGAGTCGGCAACGAGCACGCAGCCGCGAGAATTTTTCGAAGCGGTGCTGTAATAGCGAGCTTACATGCGTTTTATGACCGAAAACTGGTCCCCGCTCAATTCTCCCTTTCATTCGCTATGCGCCGTCTGGCCGCTGCCGTCTTTTTCTCACCGAGTACTCCTTCAGACATGACGTGCCCGGCTATCGCCAATTGGCTCTGCTACTTTGTGCCGGCCTGTCGTCCTGCGAAACGCGCCAGTAATGACCACGCCAATACAATGGAACCGTATTGTGGCTGGCTGTGTTGAAGAACCTCACAGGGAGACCCTCTGTCGGCGTTTCTGTTCTTTGCCCCCACTTGCTGCCCTTACAAAAATCATATATATATCGCGATTTCAGGAATCGGGTAAATGTGGCTATATATGGCACGTACCTGCAGGGTGTCGGAACGAAATGTTTTTCGTTCCGGTTTTCGTTTCGTTCCACAGAAAAAGGTTCCGTTCCGTTTTCGTTCCGGAACGAAAAATAATCGATCCGTAACGGTTCATAACGTTTTTTTTTTCTTTTTTTCAATAACATGAAGGAGCAAAATAGAAATACAATAATAATTGTTGGGGTTTTACGTCCCGAAGCCCCAGTGTGACTATGAGGGAAGTCGCAAAAAGTTTCGAAGCAAGGACACAACAAAAACTTGGCATTTATTTTTCCTCGAGTTTGAATCCCGAATTTTCGTCAGGGGGGGGGGGGGGGGCACACGATTTCAGGAGCAGCAGGTCATCAAGTGTACTCGCCGATAAGCGAGACCGCTGCTCTGACAAAACGAACTTAACGCTGACTTGTGTGGCTGGGACACCAAGGGCCACTTGTGCTAACATCTACAGCTCCGGTTGCCGCTCTTCACGCTCGTCCCAAAATTTCAACACATAAACGACGACAAACCCCTCTCTCTCCACGACGGCCTGTGTGAGAGGCACGCGAAACTCCGCTTGAATTTTAATACAAACAGCTATGGCTGCCACTTTCTTGGTTTCCTGCATTATTTCAACGCATCTTTCCTTTGAAATACCTGCCCGAGATGCGAGCTGATGTTGAACCCTGAGTTATGCATTATTGCTCACGTTGCATGACCTCGGTTGTTCCGGATCGCAAAGTTTTCCCGTGAACCGAAAAACGATAAAAAATATTTCGTTTTTGCTCCGGAACGAAATAATAAATAACGTTCCGGTTACGTTTTCGTTCCGGTCAAAAATATCGTTTTTTTCGTTTTTCGTTTTCGTTTTTCGTTCCGTTCCGACACTCTGCGTACCTGTATGTGACCGTATTTGCCCAACTCGTGATAGGAACATATGAGGCAATGAAAGGCCAACACGAGGAATGCCATGTAAGACTCTGATACATATTGGGCAAATACGGCCGCGTACGGACACGTGCCATATATAGCCATATATGCATATATATAGTCATATATGCATATCTGGCTGTATATCTGGTTCCGGGGGGTAGCAAATTTATCTAAAATTCCAGCTCGCGCCGAAAGCTGCCATGGCAACAAATCTTTTTTCCAGCAAACCTAGACTGCTATCATGGTCGAGCACTACGCTAAGTGCACCCACTGAAAAAGCCTGTGCTATATCTGCAGGCCGTCTCTGTCTCTCTCTATGCCTCTCTCTATCTCTCTCTCCCCTCCCCACTTCTTCTAAAGGCTTGTTTGCTTTCCTTTTCTCTCAAATTACCGTCGGTGGTGATGAACATAGTGGGAATTGCTTCTTCGAAACCTATAATACAGAACTCATAATCAGTTCCCGATTTTCTCTAATAATATTTTCTTTGTTTTTATCGCGACAGAAAGCAGCACAGTAAGAGCATTTGCAGCACCAAAGTCCCATTACATCAGGCAAGTGTTCTTATCGAAAAATTCCAACTCTTACAGGGTAACAGTACAGCGTTAAAGAAATTCCTACCATAGAAAGAGGCATCACGAAGTGTCGTAAAGTACTGTTATGAATGCAAACGGGGAAAAAAGAGAGAGAGAGAGAGAAGCATACTAGCTATTGCCTTACAGTTATGTAATATAGTATAACGACCAGCAGTGGAGCCTTTTTAACGGCTAGCGCTTGTTATGGTTTCATACGTGTTATTTCATGCGCAAAATACTTTCCTTTCCCACGAGAAACATTGCACAATCGCGCGTCAAGCGCGCGATGTCGAGAGGCTTGATTTCTAGCGGTTCACGTTCCAAAACCGCGATATGATTATTAGAGACCACGTAGTGGAGGGCTCCGGAAATATTGAACACCTGTACCGACATATTGAAACCTGTACCGACATATTAAAACCTGTACCGACCTGTATTGAACACCTGTACCGACATATTGAAACCTTTACCGACATCACAGTACACGGGCCTCAACATTCGGCTTCGATCGAAATACATCCGCAGCGGCCGGTATCGAATACCGTGACTTCCGGATCAGCAGTCGAGCGCCCTAGCCACTATAGATCCTCGTAACGGGTGCCCGGTGTCAAGGGGGGGGGTTGACATGGCGGAGGAGGAGGAGGGGAGAACCTTTATTTAGAAAGAAAGAGAGAGAGGCATAGCCTTCAAGGGTAACGCAGTAGATGGTGTCAGTATTCCGGGACCTCACTGGTACGAGCCGCCAGCTTAGCCCTCCGGACCTTTTGGGCCTGAAGGTCCGAGTAACTAAGTAGGGTCGCCTCCCACTCCTCTCGTGTAGGGTTAGCGTTGGGGGCAAGAGCTGAGTTAACCTGGCAAGCCCAAACTATGTGGTAGGTGTCGGCCAACTCTCCACAGAATTTGCACTTGCCAGCGATGAAGGATCGATGCTCCACCCAACAGAGCGGCGGAAAGGAGGCAATTGAGGCACCCTAAACCCAACAAGAAAGCGATAACCCTACGCTTGTTGGTTTTAGTGTTCAGTGCTACGCCATGTCTGTAAATATAACTGTATGTTGTTTCCGTGAGACAACCTTGTTATCAAGCTCACGCTCGAACACTCGCTACCCTAAGCCTTTACGCTGCCCTAAGCCTCGGACACTCGCTGCCACCTATGCCATTACGCGCCGATCACATGACTCCACCCTAGACAACTTGCGATACGAACACAGCACGGTAACGAAACGACGTTCCACAATCAAGCCTTAACCTTAAGCATGTTCCGACTTGGGGGAGGAGGTAATAACATTACGTCCAGTACTGCATATAGTATGATCCATTTATTAGAAATATTAAAAAGTTCGGCAGATGTTACACTCCCTATAACACTTGAATGCGAAAATCTCCTGCAGGCTGGCTAATGCATTAAGCTGTGCAGTTGGGGAACAGAGGCCTTGTAAAGTACAACGAGCTGCCGTGTAAAGTGAAAAGATATGCTAGACCTCCTCCACAACGTATGTAAACAGCCACCGCACTGCTTGAATATGCTTGCCAACCGTAAGGGCTACGAAGGTGTAACGCAAGTCGAAATTGTTTTTTTTTTACCGCGATTAGGGGAACTTAATTACTATCATCGTCTCGCACGTCCTGCCATATATCTCGTTTCACGAGCCTCCTCTGATGAAGCGTACGGTTAAGTCCCCCATCGCCGTCTCTCCGCAGTCAGCTGCTGCCGCAACCGCCTCCGCCGCGTGACGTCAGTGACGCAACACCTGAAAGCTTGAACACAATCCCTTTCTGACTGCATCCGCCGCTTGTTCCCTCTCCTAGGGATCACGTGGGTTTTACACCACTTGTGAGCGCAATGTTTCGCTCAAGACCACCGCTCTGTAAAGACATTCAAGCCTTGGCCTTGATGAAGTGGATCACTACATCTCTTAGTCAATGAAAGTCGGCACGCTTCACACCACCTAGAACATATGCGAAGCACCTCCGCAGTTTCGTACTGAGACGACGTGCTACGCACCTAATGACGGTGTATGAGCCGTACGAGATGATTTGAGGTCTCATATCCCACTGCTGAACACCCACGCTTTCCAACATCTCGACGCTACCTGTTCAGTCAACTGGAGTCATTCTTCGCCACAGATTGGCGCACATAGTAGTGTGGGCTTCTCTGCTGACGCTACAAACTAATTATAAAAATGATGTGGTGGTTTGTTTTGTCGTTCTCGCACTTGAAAATCAGCACATACTTATTGTGTACCACAAGAAGCAACGTGAATTTTTCTGAAAGGTAACTATTGAGATAACAAACGCGTTAACTAATGGACATTTCGCAATACCCAATCTTATGCAGCGCCTGTGGGATCTGAATGCTGACGCTTATGAAGGCCTTATGGGCTACAAAAAAGTTTAATGTGCCTCGACATCTAACTCTAAAAACTCGCGCACAAGGTGCAAAATGCAAGAAGCATTTCTCGCTGACGTAAAAGTACTTGGCACGAATGTGAAATGTTGGTTCGGTTAATCTGAAACATTTGCACTTCGTTCTCTTAACGGCAAAGCAATTCCTTCACGTTGTTAATAATGCGATGGAAGTGCACGATCATGCTCTTTTTTCCCAGCGAAGTATGTAAATCTGACAGCTCACATTTATTCATTCTTCCGTATGCTATGTATAATACGAGGCAGCCATAGTGAACAGTACAACTTCAGCAGAATTACCCCACGAGATTTGATCCTCCGCAACTATGCCTTGGAAGCTCGTTTTGTGCCTTTTTTCCGCTACACATAAAGGCCGACCTCTGTTCATGGAACACCAACGACGGAACAGTAGTAGTGCAAGAAAAATGCACAAAGTAATGTTGCATTGAATTCACCATAAAAAATTACGAGGTACATTCCTTAAAAGCATGAAAAAATTCCCGATGTGAACAATGAAAACCGAACGTTACTTATGTCTCAATTCTTTCTGGCCGATGGGGGATGCGGATGCCGCAAATGTATAGCATCACATTGTTTCCTTTTCGGCTTGAATCGCCCTGCTTGGGGGTGTGCCCGAAACGAGATCTTAAATTTTAATGCTAGCAGCAAGGTATCTTGATGCAGCCGTAGCTAGAAGGTAATACAGTGCGTTTAGATTCAGGTGCAGGCGAATAACTGCAGCTGTCCAAACAGTGTACGGGATTTCGTCCTATGCCGACTTTTACAGCCTACATATGTCTCAGCTGCGAAGCTTAAATCCCTCGTAATAATATTTGCCATGTGACACGAGAAATAAGATCGATATCCTAGTTTTTTTTTGAAAGAGATCTTGTGTCAGATTAAGTTATATGCAAGACAAAACAACGAAACACATGACATTACTAGAACCACTTTCGCGAGATTTGACCCTGCTTAAGGGCCTTAGTATACCTACCTACCAAAGTTGCTTCTTTTGTTTCTAGCATGAGGCCTCCTGTTGAGAGCTGTAGTTGCTTGTGAAGGGCTGACTTGTGCCCATGTCGCTTACGTGCACACGGATGATCTGGAGTGAGAATTCTTTCTTCATATCTATCTATCTATCTATCTATCTATCTATCTATCTATCTATCTATCTATCTATCTATCTGTCTGTCTGTCTGTCTGTCTGTCTGTCTGTCTGTCTGTCTGTCTGTCTGTCTGTCTGTGATTTAGGTGTCTGCATCAGGGTGCTCTCCTGATCGCCTCATTCACAACTAAATGACTGATTTGCGTCATGACGTAAATAAAATACCAAGCTTGTCACTTTCTTCATGTTTAACGGTAATGAGATAACATGTGGCACATGCCCGCATTCTTCGGTCCGGGATATACGGGTACGCCTCACACGTGCTTGGAGGTCAACATTTGCAGCCGGTCTCATTTAAGGAGCATCCAAAACAGGCACATAATATTTAGGGGAGTAACATAAAAAACAATCATTTAGTGAGGAGTACACATAAGAAGCGTGGTCAGTTGACGAGGGCTGAGAGAGCCAGTGGGCTGCCCGGGAGTAAGCCCAGTAAATTTGTAGGACCAGAGCCTACTTCAATGTAGAGTAACGAGCTTATGACGAAAAGGTATTCTTTATAGGCACCAATTTATAGTACGGTTGGAGTCGTTTGTATGCGCAATGACTTTACGTGAAATTTAAACTGGAATCTATAGTCAAGTATTCTTCGTCAAAGGGTGCCAGTTGAACTGCTAGAAGAGCAATTGAGATCTCTGTTGAAAAGAGCTCAACCAATCTGCCTTGAATAGCTACTCATGCAGCATAGAGTTTGGTGGTTACCAGACCAGTTTAATGGCTTGCACTGCTAGAAGCATTTCTCATTTGCACTTCTCACATTGTTTACAATGCACTGCAATACAAGCAAAGCAAAAGTAGAAGGGGCAATAATTAGGATACAAAGAAACAGACGCTTCAATACAAACAGCATAACAAAAATGCACCAGCAATTACATTTTCTCTCAAGAATGGGTTTATGATAAGATATATTATGAGCTCAGCGTACGCCCTTTTGACCCCTGGTAATTTGTGAAAGATGGAAACTGTGACCCATAAGATCACGCACGTATTTGCCTTAACGTAATCGGACTTCTATAAAGAATTTTGTAAAAGTGGAGCTGGTTGTATTTATTTTTATTTGAAAATGAGGTTTCTAGAAAAGGGGGAGTTCTTGAATTAGACATCTTGTTTTAGTTCTTTAGAGGAAGTGATCGTTTTGTAGGAAATTCGCAAATATGATTATCTATATTTGTTATTCATTTCAAGCTTCTCTGTGAAAACGCGGACACTCCCGGATGCTTCAAGGTTAGGAAATTTTTGTCGTCTAGACCACGTTTTGGATTTTGAGCCCTCACACTTCATGAAGTAAGGAAATGAGGACACATGAGACTCCGTTCATGTTCTGGCTGACATAAGGGGACTTCCTTACAAAATATCGAAAGTTTAGATTTCTCAATTCAAGATTTTTTTGAAGGCCCTTCTGAGTTATCTAATTTCTTTTCTTGTCTCCTCCTCACTTTAGAAAGACCTTATTTTGCACGAATCTTGTCCGTAGAACATGCTGCATGCAAGATTCCGTCTGCGATAGGAACGCGCCATGGTGCATCAAATTTACGGGAGTTTTCTAAATTGTGCCTTATGGCGATTTTTTCACAATCTTCGTTTGCGTGCATCCTAAAGGAAAGGGGACATGGAAGCAATTCACTTTAAAGAGTACTGAAAGAATCGAAGAAGGTTTTTAGCACAACTTTGCTAGTTTGCTTTAAATTCAACTGCGAAATCGAATAACATTGCGGTAACCAATGTCATGACACCAGCGCCGCCATCTTCTTTTTTTTTTACACGATGGACATGGTTTTCTAGAATAAAGTTATCGGTTCCAGGGCGGGAATTAGAAATGGCCTTCATGACTCATAAACAGACTAGATTAAACAAAAATGTCGTGACTACGTGCATGTTCAATCTCTCTTGGCTCACAAAACCCTGTATGACCAATCGGCATCATCTTCTGACTTTGTTCGAGAGGTGTTTGCAGGGTCTGCTTATTCGTTAGACTTGTATCTTTTTGTTTGGCGTTATGGTTGCGGCAGTTAATGACCCAGTGACCGTTTCCATGAGGATTGGTGGGTCGGGTTGTTTAGGTGCTCTTGAACCTTCTGACAAGAGTCCAGAACGGGCCTTTTATAGTAGCTTGGAACCGTGTGGTTTTCAAGTGCGGGCTAATATTTATGTCCCAGGCAAGTGGAATCGCCTGACCCTAGTTCACTGACGACGATATTGTTAACTACTATAATGAAACACATTCAATCACGAAATTGCATGCTGCGAGCTCTCTCAGCATGGTTTTAGCAGTTATAACATTCCTTAAGGCCACTGGACTTGACAGATGCCTCCAGAGTGGTATGAAGGTGAGCTTGTACCTATATGCGCCACCTTTTCCTCTTCTTAGAGCCATTCATAACTATTTATATTCCCCGTCCTTCTCCCCGGGTAGACTTGTAAGCCACAGCAAACTGTAGCTCACGCTGACCTCTCTGACTTTCTCTGAATGAACCTGCTTTTATCTCTCTCTCTTTAAAAGGAAACATGTTAAAGCCGAAATGCTAAGAATCACTGTGCCCGCTGAGCTTTTTCACTAGATGGTATGATAACTGTCTACAGTTGTTTTTGTCAGAAGTATAACAGATGAGAACTGGTTGAATATATAAGCACAGCTTTTGCGAAAAGCATGTTCCCATCTTGGCGCAGTTGCGATGTGATTGTTTTTGTAAGCTTGCCGGAAATCATTCTGGCCATCACAGTTTCTGCCACCTTCGGAAATATTTCTAAACGAGGATGTTATCGTTACACCTCTCTCAATCAACCACCCTATATTCTCCCAGCAGCCCGTATACATCTCATCGTACACGACACTTTTTCAAGTCGGCCGCCCTCGCATGCGCACTGTTACCTTTCCCGCCTCATTCTTTTGCCAGGCCGCTACAGGTTGGAACAACCTGCCCCACCATATCGCCGCCATCACTTGCCGGCGTTCGTTTACGGAAAGTGTCACTGCGCACTTTTAACAATGAAAAGCGCAATTTCATTTTGTTTATTTTTGTACATATTTATTCGTGCTGGCCTGCGCAACACTCCATCCCGTGTACTTTTCTGTATTTCTTTGTCTGTGTTCAGTTATGTAATATGCAAACAATGTTTAGCGCATGTATCTTTCTTTTTTTCTCTCTTTTTGTCCAGTTATGTGATATGCAAATTAATAAATAATGTATTCCCACCCCTTATGTAATACCCCTACGAAAGGATCTTTAAGGTAATAAAGTGAAGTGAAGTGAATGTTCTGCATCCAAACTAAACGTTTGCGCAGCGAGCAACGCAACCTACTGCTCTTTTATCACCAAAGCGTAGGTAACACTCCCGAAGTGCAAGTGCCGCGTGGAGCATTAAAGAAGTACAAGAGAAATATATAATCTGGCGTGGACATGGTGCTTCCACAGGTTTCATTTTATTATTTTTTAACGTAACTAGACCCTGCCACTAACAAGCTCAAAAACGAAGGGATAATATTTTTTTTAGTTGTGAAGTAAATGTTTCATTGGGGGGCTTACGCCACGTTGCTAAAGGGTATTGTTATACCTTGCGCACAGCTGCGAACTGCGAGGTTTCATAATCGTTTTACAAAAGGTGCTAGTTTCCGTGCTTTCTGTGCGTCAGCGATCACGTAAACTCTCCAAGTTAGAGCCACCTGTAAAAACGGTAAAGAATATCGGACGTCATATATTAGGCTCTTTTCTGCAAAGAAGTTTGACCATGAATAACGTTTAGAAAGCAAAATGTCAAGCAAAGGAAGCAACAAGCATATGTTCATGTTAGTTTCGATTGATAGCTGTAGTCAATTCGTTTACCGCTGTTCTTTGGTACGTATTTCGAAATATATGCATCTGCGTCATCAACAAGAGCTGGAGTGAACGCTGTGCGTTAATAATGCCTTCTTACATTTACTCATTTTTGCGAAGGCCTATTATTTGATCCTTCATATCTGATTATTTAAATGCACGTCTTTAAGTAGTCCCAACAAAATCTTTTCATTTTTCCGTCACAGACCTGCTGAGGCCATCTAAGGCCTTACGTCAGAGGCCTGCTGAGATCCTTTAAAAAACGGAAGCACTTCACGAACCTGGGCATCTGGGGCTTGTCAAGCTGTTTCAATACAGGTTCTTTTTTTTCCCCTGTCCCAACTACTTGCTGTAGAACTGCATGTGGTAAATAAACTCAACTCAACTCTTACAAGTGGACGTTTGCATGTTACGTTGAGTTGTACGAAGTTACCACTCTTTTCACAATCGTAGAGGTCCCGACTTGTAACAGCACAGCTGTTCTAGATCAGCCCTTCGCCTTCCGATGTCGCGCAGGTGTACACATGATAATGGGCCGGTCCTGAAGGTAGTGCAGTGCAGCGTGTGAGGTACAGAAAGCTTCAGGCTTTCTGGGGTGCGAGTGTGCGTGCTTATGATTACGTGCCTCTGCGTGTGTTTGTATGCGTAGCTTGAAGTTACGGACTCGGTCCCAGCATCCGAGGCTACATTTCCGCCACGCTAAACTCAAAGAAAGAAAGGAATAAAGAGAGAGGAAGAGAAAAGAAGAGAACTGCATAAGTGACTATATTGAGGTTCACGTTAATAAACCACAACTCAACATTAATCGGAAGTGCTCCATTAGCGTGGTAGGTCATGCATTCTAAGACAAGGAAAGAGGGAAAGAAATGTGGAAAGAAATAAAGGGAAGAGACAAATAAAAATGGACAGCCTGTTTGGGACAAGCTTCTCGCTGTAACGGAGATTTTCTGTTTTTGAAGCGAAGATTCCTTAGGATGGTCTGCGCTGTCGGGGTCAAGACGGAAAACCTCGGGCTGCGGATTTAAACCCGAGACCTCCGGGTTGCTAGACCAGCGCACTGAGCGATTCAGTGCCTCGTCACGTTTCTCCAGTGGCTATGGCACTCAGCTGCTGATCCGAAGGTCACGGGATCGAATCCCGGCCTCGGCGACTACGTTTCGCTGGAGGCGAAATGATGAGGCCCTTGCAGTGCCATGTGAATGCACGTTAAAGAACCTGCGGTCGTTGAAATTTCTGGAGCCCTCCATTAAAGCGTTTTTTATATTGTTTTTGAACGTAAAAACCCAGAAATGAACAATCCAATTAACCGACTCAGCCTCTGTCGATTCACCGTACGCGCGCTTTAATGTGGAGCTTTGTACGGACGCATGAAGAACTAGACGCAGCGCAAGGCACGCACCCATAACCTGTGCACTCTCTTCAGTGCACACTCGGCAAACGAAGAAGGTATGAGCATATCAGAGCATATGAACCTCTTGGATCTTGGAAAAAAAAGGAAGGAAAGGAGAAAGAAACGACCATAAGAAAGAGTCAAATGATAGCACCAAGGAAGACGGCAATGGCGAAAGTACGAATGAAGTAAGGGAAAAGGCATGCATAACACAAGTCTGCGCCTACTCTCCTCATAAAGGAGTAGCTCCTCAATTTTTACTCTTTCATTTTACTTGGCTCAAGACCATAGGTGGGCGGAACGAGATCCTGAGAAACATTCATGAAAGCAACAAGCACATTCGCGCTTTATCATGGAATCTTTATCTGTATTTAAGGCCTGGTCCCCCGTCATTCATATAATGTAATATTCTGGGATTATTGGCGTTTTCATATTTCATAACAAATTCGCGTCGACATATTTAACCATGGTACCTCAACGAGAGGCGATATTGTCCTTGGTTACTTCAATCATGGCTACGCAGAGTGGTAGTGCAAGCGGAAAGTAACATTAGAAACTGAGCGCCCGTGTTGTGGGACTTTTATTGTTCTGTAGTGTTGCTATGGCGGCTGTCGCAGCATCGCTGAATATCAATTGCTCCTGTCATTATTGAAGTGAAAATGAAAGTTTCCTTTATTAGATATGTGGCAGTACGAACGCACTTTACAATTAATGCACTCGCAGGCTTACTCGCAGCACAATTGCAATCCGAGCATCACGTGTGTGGGTGTTAATGAAACCGTAACCTTAACCTTGTTTTTGCGGGCTTTAATTGAAAAGCCGAATTTAGTTCACTGAAGTATCTGCCCCATGGCGGAGGGCTTGCGAGGTGCCTTCCGGATTGCTACGGCGGTAGCGGTAACTCGAGATGATTATATCCGCCGGACGCCTACACCAACGCCACGAGCTTCTTGAAGCTATCGTGTCAAAAGCACAGCTACGCTTATCATTTCAGTCTGCGGAAACGTTTTTAGATGCGAAGCAGCTTATGGTCGGAAGGGGGGGGGGGGGTGCGCTATGTCACTCCCTCCCTCCCTCCACCCATCCGCCGTGTGGGTCCACGCCGGCACTGCTCATGACAAAATGCGGCTGGATGATATTCAATGACAGCAACGATCAGACCATATCAATACAGGGCGAGGAGATACCCAGAGTACGAGAGTACAAATACCTCGGGATATGGATAAATGATGGGAATAGATACATGGAAGTACAAGAAAAAGCTATGATAGTTAAAGGAAAGAGGAACTCCGCAATAATGAAGCATAGAGCGCTGTGGGGTTACAACAGGTACGAGGTAATTCGAGGTTTGTGGAAAGGTGTAATGGTGCCAGCACTTACATTCGGAAACTCAGTGGTCTGCATGAGGTCAGAGGTACAATCAGGGCTGGACGTGAATCAGAGGACGGTCGGACGTCTCGCACTGGGCGCCCATGGGAAGACCACAAATGAGGCTGTTAAGGGGGATATGGGATGGTCTGACTTTGAGGGAAGGGAAGCTCAGAGTAAAATTAGGTACGAACAGAGATTAAGGAATATGAAAGAAAGTAGATGGGCAGCGAAAGTATTCAGGTATTTGTATAGGAAGAACGTTGATTCACAATGGAGGAAGAGAACAAGGAAGCTTACGATTAAGTATACATCCAGTAACGAAACGGATGGGACGAAAAAGAGCGCTAAGAGCATGGTAAGAGCGGCGGAGAACTCGGATTGGATAGCTAGAATGGAGAAGAAACCGGCATTGAACAACTACCGAAAAGGGAAAGACGAAATCAAGAGAGAAAAATTTTACGATAATTCAAAGGGAAGCGCTTTACTGTTTGAGGCAAGGTCCGGTTGCCTAAGAACCCGAAGTTACAGAGCAAAATTCAATAAAGAAGGGGATACATGTACGTGCTGTGGAAAAGCTAGGGAAACGACAGACCATATTTTGATTGAATGTACAGATGTCCACCCAGGTGTAGCTGTGGACACTACCCTACAGGAGGCCATGGGTTTCAGGAGTAACAGGGGAAAGCTGAACATGCCGGCGATAGATATAAGTAAAAGGCGCTTAGAGCATTGGTGGCGCAAAAGTATGGAGCAAACAAAAGCGAAAGGTAGTTCGGGTAAGATTGTTTCATCACAGAGGAACGATAATAGATAAAATAAATAGACGAAGTAAAAAATTAGTTGTGAAAATATGTGTGAATCGGGAAAGAAATGGTTGTAAACGAAAAAGAAATAAAGCTAGAGCTTGGTGGCCCGGCCACCGCCCCGTTATAAAGGGGACGCTCCTAATATCCATCCATCCATCCATCTCATACGCATCCTCCTCCCCTCCTCTCCTTGTCTCATCTCCTCTCCTCTCGGCATTCCTCTTCTCCTTTCCGACGCTCCTCTCCTCTCCGGATTGCGCAACGAATGGCAACACCTGCGGCTCCGCGCGCGATAATGCGAAGCAGCTTAGGTTAGAGGCGCGAGGGTAGACCACCGCGTTCTCTCTCTTCCTCTTACACATTCTCATTCGTCCTCTCAATAAAATTATACCATCTCCCGCTCAAGCTAACAATCTCCCCGCTGCTTCGCATCCACACATGGTTCCCTTTAGGGGGAGATGGAGTAATTTTTTGTGCCACTGTAATATTATGGAGGCCTGCAGTTACCGCCGCCACTGTTTGGTGACGCCGCATGCCTCAGGCATATGCTATTTATTCGTTTTTTTTTCTTTTTTTACTTTCCTTATTTCTTTCTATATTGTCTTTTCATAATCGATATCATGTAGCAGTGTGAGAAGCGGGTCAAGGACAAGCGCTTTTCCCTCTAGCGTGTCAGCACCGCTGTTATCTGTCAACGTTCCATAAGGATTTACTTACATCCTAAACAGCCGAGCTGTTAAAATGATCACAGTCATGACGCACGCGCATAGCTTACTCGCCCCCTTTTCATGTTCCTTTTATGTAAGCCGAGACCCTCGAGCTGCCGGAAAGAAACACTCGCAACGAGCTTCTGTTCTTTTTGGCGAGCGCCCGGCACTGTTATATGGCTGTAATATTTCTCAGTCATTCACCTCGGCCGAGCTTCCATAGATTTTTCGCTCACGAGGTTCTTTAGCCTTTGCAGGTTGCTACGAAACCATTGTAAAGATGAAAAAGTAAAAGAAGACGCACAGTGCGCTTTGATTTCCAAGAAAAAAGGCATCAGCGTATTTGTATAGCACGTGAACATTCGACAATTTCCCGGTCGTTCCTTCTTCTTGCAGACTTGAGGTGAACCGTCAAGTCCATACTTTGTCGTGCCTCATGTGCACGATACCGTTCTGGCAAATAGGGACCGCTGGCTTTATGTTGTATTCGTGTGAAACATATTAGCGCTTTCACGCTTGCATATACCATTTTGTCAAAATTATCTCTGCTTATTCGCTTGAGTGGCTGTGCTGCCTTCAAGACTAACAACATTCCCAGTGCAATGGTAATTCACATTTGGTGTTCGGTTGTGTAATGTTATGGCTGCACAGGAAACATTGGCGCCGTGTGTGTGCCAGTATGAAAGAAGACGTTTACACTTGTGTGGTTTTACGCAGTCAGTGGTCACCTCAGTCAGCTTGTTTAATACATCCAGTCATCGCAAACCTACTCGCTGCAATGGCCGGAGGCGCTGTGTGATGCCCTTGAGCTTCCTGAAGCTCCGCAGCTGTACGCTAGCATTAGACACTGTAGTGACGACAACGGCGCTAGTTCTTGGAAAGCCATGTGTGTGCACAGTTGTGCTTCTATGGTGCGAACCTTCGATATTCAGTGGCACCGACGATAGCGCTGCCTAAAATCGGCGAGCTGTACATGAGCATGCTAGCATGTTAGCAAGCATAAGTGGAATGACCAGTCCAGTTGACTCACGTCAACTTTCCCCCTATCTTTGGGGCCAACCTACGGCTCCACAAATACGACGCCGCTTTTGCCACATGATAAGCTTTCAACGAAATCCTCTTCGGTCAGCCAGACAAGCGAAAACTTCTCGCTGAGCACGGCAAGCCTGACCGAGCTCAGCAAAATGGCGGGACCTCTGCATACTACACTCATGATGTTATTGACATTTTTGAACGCGTGATTGTTTTAGTAATGGAGCTTGGCAAAAATAAAGAAAAAGATAGGAAAAAAAACTGAATTCCTAGGGGCTCCTTAGCTATCGCTTAGGAGGCGCACAGGCGAAAGCCATCATTTGTTGGTTCAACCAGGGATGTAAGGGTTCAAACACAGGACATTTTGTAGTCGAACATTAAATGAATGTAATTGGAAATCGGCTCAAAAGGACAGAAAGCTCCCCCTTGTGTCCGTGTTTTGCACGCCTGTGCTTTTCACTATAGAAATAGGCTGTAAATGTGAACATGAAATCACGTGTCGCTCATACCAGCAGATTCTATACCTGTGTGAGCCACCGGTGATTTTAGTATCGTTAATCGTGAGACATTTGACGAGTGTACCATGTCATTGATGCCACGACCTATCTATCATCGTATTCATCCATACGCCAAGGGAACGAGACGCCAGCTTTGGTCTTTCTGGGCCATATCTTTCGGACCCCGTGCGCCTGCCACTGTTTCTTTTTAATGCTGAGTTTCGCATTGGATATTAAGGCTTTCATCCTCATAATGCGCGCTATTATACTACGATGCCTTCCACAACGTTCAAAGGTGCTTCGACTGGGGACTACACTGGGGTTGATGAAGCGCTGCAGAGATGACTCGCACGAAGGACATACACAGACTCGGAGTCCGTTGTCGCTTCCATTTCTGTGTCCTTGCCCTTTGTGAGAGTCACCTGTGCAGCGCTTCATCAACCCCAGTGCGCCTTCCATAAGCTCCTAGCCAAGAGACTTGGGATCCTAACGCAAGGTAGAACGCAAAATGAAAACTGGCATTCACATTAGAATAACGATTTTGGTAAAGCTCTCGATAAACGCGCATATACAAATCAATTCCCGAACCTCTGAATTTCTAGATGATCGACGTAGCCTAAGTGAACGGTCGCTGTTTTAGATATCCATAAGGAAACATCACTGGAATGTCGGCAGTATCACCATGCTTTTTTGAGTCTGTGAGCACCGCGAAGTCAGTGCCGCTGTCACTTTGCTGCTGATGTTCCATCGTCATCTTCAAATCGTTTTCATTTTCTTTGCTTTAAAAGCCCCCTCATCAGGCGTGGCAATGACCCGATGAGCCAGCGAATAACGAGCCAATTCGTATACACTGTATTACGGCGGTAGAACGCTTCCAACAGAATTTCTGTCCAGTTCCAGTGTGTGACCAAGATGCGCTACACGGCATGGCCTCGCGAGGGGCCTGTTAGGTGCTTTCATATAAAAGAACATTCCTCTACACGTCGCGCTTCCACTATTTCGTAAAAAAATAATAAGCACGCAAATACAGGCAAGAAAAAAAAATATGTGCCTAACCCGTCTCATCGTTAAAGGCGGGCGTTTATAGGAAAAACACCATCAAGCACTCTTTTACATGACTATGCTATCACATGCTCCATATTTTAATTGGAACAATGTTCAGAAATTCTTTTCACCTTATTTCCTGCGGCCTATCTGAAATCTCTAACGTATTCAGCTATTTCAAGAAAGGAACACAACGAGTGCAGCGCGACTAACTTTAGCACTACCAGTCTGTAGATAATGCTAAGTCAAAAGCCGTACGCTGCAGAGCTCGTGGCGCATGACATCTCAGCAGGCACCTGACGCCTTATTGCCGCGTCTTCTAGGGTGGCTGGAGTGCATGAGACATTGTATGAGGAGAATTGGAAGCAAAGAGAGTCGAGACAATAGAACGCTCATGCTGAAGCGAAAAACAAGCTATTATGTCCCTTGTGCTATTGCCCATTGTTCTAGTGCTAAAATTCATCGCCGGTTTTTGTGCAGCGGGTGCTCTACAAAAA
Organism: Hyalomma asiaticum; assembly: GCA_013339685.2. NCBI lineage: Eukaryota > Metazoa > Arthropoda > Arachnida > Ixodida > Ixodidae > Hyalomma > Hyalomma asiaticum. Next base: position 73,565,605 of record CM023486.1, on the reverse strand, counting down.
ACACAAGATTGTGACGCCATCTCACGGAAACTCTTCTAAATGCTCGAACTGCGAAAGATCAGAATACGAGTTGTAATTTGTCCATGAACTTAGGCATTGTTTTTGTGCTAAGCTCTAGTCTTTCCTTGCATTCAAAAAGTAATACAGATGACAGTGTAGTCTTACCTCTCGTACAAAATGAACTAACAGAAGTGCTATACTACATGAGTCCCGTTGAGCAAGCTTGTTGGCTGGTTCAAATGAAGACCAACGTGGCATCTTTACAGAAGGTTGAGGCGCCGTTCTGGTGCATTTTCATGCGAGATACTGTGCATCCTCGTATGAAGGTGACGCATGTCTCTCTGCCATAATTTAACAGATCTTCGCCCTCGGCAAGTACGAGCCCATGCATCATTTTGGGCTCTTGCGCACTTCATTACACCCAAAGGTTATCTCAAAGTAACGCAAGAAAAATTCTCTCCAGAAGACAACTAGACCTGTAATTGTTTTCTCGGTAACGTCTTTTATTCACCGTCTCTATAACTTGCGTGATTTAACGTGTTTATAGCATTTAAGGTTAGTTCTCTAACGAGAAGATTTAAGAACTTTGGTGCGGCAGTGCGCTCTTTGGTGTATACGGGGCTGTCCATACACAATAAAACGTTCCTTTATGGCCATTCCAATAATTCCATACATTTCCACAGGGTTAACAATGAAATATAATATGACAAAAATATATGGAATGTGTATGTACGGGACATGGGAAAACATGGAAATTTTGGAATACAGAACGAAACGTTTTAGTTGGGCACTCCGTTGGTGTGCAGGTTTTCTTTGTTTTACACATCGCTTGCGTGAAACGAAATGCGGCGAAGACCATACGCAGGAAACCAAAACCTTCGATATCAAGGTTAAAGTGTTGCATTTTTCCCGTGTACTCTGTTATTCAGCGGTGTGAGCCAAGAATTTTCTGTAGCCGCAGCAAAGTAAAAGCTATTGTATTTCGGAGACAATAACAACAATAAAAAGGGCCATATAAGCATGTTATGAAACTACATTTCTGTGGTACTGCGGACGTCACGTGGGGTGCTTCAGTATGTGCAGGTTTTCTCAGTACAGCGAGAGAAAATTTAACGGACGCGAATCAACAAGAACATTTCCGAGTAATCATTTTGCAGAACTTTTGATACGCCGAATCTCATGTATTAAAATTGCGGTAGGGGACCGAGGAAGAGCAGTATCAACGAAGCCAAACAATAACCATGAACTGTAGTCGCTGTATTAACAACGCATATCACTTCGAATTAAAACCAGAGATGGCGATTCGGCTGTCTACTTGCTTTCGGAAAGTTAACGACATGAAAGCACATCAGCGCAGCAGAAAAGAATGACAATTTGCACGGGCGATCAACACGTTATAAAAAGTAAGTTTGAGATGAATTCTTGTAGGAGTGTTGACTACGGGACAAAGGCATTGTGTGAGTGAGACATGGAAAATTATTTTCATTACCAGACTTGGGAGGTGAATAGGTCAAGGTAACACTAACAGCGCGAGAGCAACTCTTTAGTATAAATCAAACTTGGAAATTCTGGACTGATGCCAAGGTCGGGGAAGGGACCAAGTGAGATATCTCCTCTAGCACTTTCTTTTGTGTCGATGAGAGCAGGGACGACAGTCGTTTCTGACGCTATCATAAACAGTCCAAACAAACAATACTCTACCACGGCGTATCCAGTACGTTCATGGTGGTCGAGTAAGCTGAATCCATGGGTGGCAGTTCTGCGAGGCAACTGACTATAAGCGGTTGAGTTACAGAGGCTGAGCATGAGGCATTCATGTCTTACTGCGTTCTAACAGAGGGCATAGTGTGAGTACTGGTAGGTCAACGTCTACAGTTTTATGAAAGGGAAAATTAGCATTGACCCATTTTGTGGCACAAGGCTACAAGAAAATCGGACCAGGACGAATTTTTCGGCAACTAGGAATCTTTCATTTATGAGAAATCTGTATGAATTTCCTTGTAGCCTCCTGCTACAAATGGGTGGATGATAATTTTCCCTTTCATAAACCTTGAGTGTTTCCGCGTAACTCATCTGCCATCGTCAGTTTTATACAACAGAGCACGAAGATGCCGGCTCAGCTGTCACACGTGGCGATCGCGTATCAGTATAGGGCAAAGCTCAGCAGCGCTTTTGCAGTTAGGTTTGTGTGCACGTGAATAAACGCTTATCATTTGTTTTAGCTTTATGAGAATCAGTTTTCGCAATGTATATTAGAGGGACATCTGGGAAAAACATAATGTCTTAGTTTCCTGCATCGACCGTGAGAGCGCGCCACGAGGCGGGTGATTTTTAAAGCACGTGCTGTCGCTTCAGGCAAGTTGTATTTCGTGCCCATGTTACGCCACTCTCTTCCTTTATTTTATCCATAGTTCTTTTCTTACGCTACAACAAAATTCTCTCCAGAAGACAACTAGACCTGTAATTGTTTTCTCGGTAACGTCTTTATTCACCGTCTCTATAACTTGCGTGATTTAACGTGTTTATAGCATTTAAGGTTAGTTCTCTAACGAGAAGATTTAAGAACTTTGGTGCGGCACGCGCTCTTTGGTGTATACGGGGCTGTCCATACACAATAAAACGTTCCTTTATGGCCATTCCAATAATTCCATACATTTCCGCAGGGTTAACAATGAAATATAATATGACAAAAATATATGGAATGTGTATGTACGGGACATAGGAAAACATGGAAATTTTGGAATACAGAACGAAACGCTTTAGTTGGGCACTCCGTTGGTGTGCAGGTTTTCTTTGTTTTACACGTCGCTTGCGTAAAACGAAATGCGGCGAAGACCATACGCAGGAAACCAAAGATTCAGCGGTGTGAGCCAAGAATTTTCTGCAGCCGCTGCAAAGTAAAATCTATTGTATTTCGGAGACAATAACAACAATAAAAAGGGCCACATAAGCATGTTATGAAACTACATTTCTGTGGTACTGCGGACGTCACGTGTGGTGCTTCAGTATGTGCAGGTTTTCTCAGTACAGCGAGAGAAAATTTAACGGACGCGAATCAACAAGAACATTTCCGAGTAATCATTTTGCAGAACTTTTGGTACACCGAATCTCATGTATTAAAATTGCGGTAGGCGACCGAGGAAGAGCAGTATCAACGAAGCCAAACAATAACGATGAACTGTAGTCGCTGTATTAACAACGCATATCACTTCGAATTAAAACCAGAGATGGCGATTCGGCTGTCTACTTGCTTTCGGAAAGTTAACGATATGAAAACACATCAGAGCAGCAGAAAAGAATGACAATTTGCACGGGCGATCAACACGTTATAAAAAGTAAGTTTGAGATGAATTCTTGTAGAAGTGTTGACTACGGGACAAAGGCATTGTGTGAGTGAGGCATGGAAAATTATTTTCATTATCAGACTTGGGAGGTGAATAGGTCAAGGTAACACTAACAGCGCGAGAGCAACTTTTTAGTATAAATCACACTTGGAAATTCTGGACTGATGCCAAGGTCGGGGAAGGGTACCAAGTTAGATATCTCCTCTAGCACTTTCTTTTGTGTCGATGAGAGCAGGGATGACAGTCGTTTCTGACGCTATCATAAACAGTCCAAACAAACAATACTCTACCACGGTGTATCCAGTACGTTCATGGTGGTGGAGTAAACTGAATCCACGGGTGGCAGTTTTGTGAAGCGATTGGGTATAAGCGATTGAGTTGTTACAAAGGCTGAGTTTGAGTCATTCATGTCTTACTGCGTTCTAACAGAGCGCATAATGTGAGTTCTGGTAGGTCAACGTCTTCAGTGTTATGAAAAGGAAAATTATCGTTGACCTATTTGTGGCACAAGGCTACAAGGAACCCGGACCAGGACGAATTTTTCCGCAACTAGGAATCCTTCATTTCTGAGAAATCTGTATGCATTTCCTTGTAGCCTCCTGCTACAAACGGGTGGATGCTTATTTTCCCTTTCGTAAACCTTCCGCGTTTCCGCGTAACTCATCTGCCATCTTCAGTTTTATACAACAGAGCACGAAGATGCTGGCTCGGCTGTCACTCGTGGCGATCGCGTTTCAGTAAGGGCAGAAGAGTTCAACAACGCTTTTGCAGTTAGGTCTGGGTGCACGTTAGTAAATGCTTATCATTTGCTTTAGCTTTATGAGAATCAGTTTTCGCAAAATATATTAGAGGGACATCTGGGAAAAACATAGATGTCTTAGTTTCCTGCATCGACCGTGAGAGCGCGCCACGAGACGGGTGATTTTTAAAGCCCGTGCTTTCGCTTCAGGCAAGTCGTATTTCGTGCCCATGTTACGTCATTCTCTTCCTGTATTTTATCCATAGTTCTTTTCTTAGGATACAACAAAAGGTCACAGAAACAATAGCACGGCTGTCATCCACGATTCCTCTAAAAATGCATATTAACACTCGTGGAGGTTGAATTGGCGCCAGGAAACGCGTCATATCTTTCTTTTCGGTGAACTAAATCTTATGCAAGACTCCTCGGTTGCGGTGGCTGTCGCAAATGACAATTAAACCACAGTAATGATTTTTTAACATATATCATTTGTTGATTTATGTAACACTAAGAAGCAAGGAATCTTTTAATAAAGTGAGCTTTAAGTGTGTGACTTCCACGCTTTAAGTACCCTGAGAACACGAATGACTAGTGTGCGCTGCAGCACACCTAAATTGGTCAACGCTGAAAGCCACTTAGCATAAATGCATTTACTGAAGAGCAACATTTATGCGACGTTTTTTGTTGCAGGAACAGCATCTATTCAATCAAGCAGCTTGACTGAACGCGTACGGTAAAATTGAAAGAAATCTTTGGTTGCACATAACATACGGCCCCATATTGCTTTGAAATTAATATTTTACACTGTAAAACGAAGAGTAACACATGAAATGCAGCAGAAACATATGGGGGCCGTAAATTTTCCCTGTCAGAAACTGCATTTTAATGAGCATCTGTATTTCGCGTCGTTCTGATGAATATTAAGCAATGAATATGGCTATGCGAAAAGCAAAATTCTAAGTGCGAACGAATTCGGATATCTAGGTTTCAGTGCTGATGGAATCGAACATTTTGCGTATGTTTGTCGAACACATTTCATACTCTCAAGTGCGAGCGAAATGGGCCGTAAAGGATCCCCCCCCTCCCCCCCTTTTCGAAAAGGAAAAGCACGTTTCCTGCATAAGAATAAGAGTTCAAGAGGGCCAGATGCCCATGCATTCGCTAGCGTGCAGTTTACCGTACACACATAACTGTAATTCTACGTGCTTTATTTAAAGTGGTATCAATCCTAACGGCCGACCCACCATCAAAATTGAAACGTGCACAGCCAGTAACGGCAAAACAAATGAGAAATAAGAGACGATATGGTGTGTTTACAACCACACGTTTGTTTTCTGGCTCTGCCCGTAAGATATGGGCATTCCGGGTGCCTGCTAGCAAGCTTTTTGTTTCAGGTCTTTGCGCGAACTATCATACTGAAAGCTTCATGCGGAGCTTGTGGTAACGTTGAGATTATCGATGTTTTTTGCGTTATTCTGCAGCACCCGCCTACCATACGACTGCCATTTTATACCGGTGTCACACGGTGCGCTACTGATCGCGACTGGGGCCTATCGAGATGAAATTTCTTTGAAGTTTTTGGCTCCCCTGCGCAGCTTGCGTAAAAGAACCAATCATGACCAAGAAATTAGATCCAGACTAGGCCCGATTAAGGTCGAAATTGACCGTGTGGCATGGGCATTGGTCTGCGCAGGCAATTAACAGTGTTTTCCGGCCAATCAAGTATCGTGCGTAGGAAAGTTAGTTCTCACAATGTCACACGCGCTGCCGTACGATTTTTAAGGTAAACGTTGCCGCAAGACTGCAGTGTAATGTTGTGAAGAGTACTGAAAGTGGAAGGGGGTCATGAGTTATCGCGAGTCATAGGATGATGTAGGCGTCACATTCGGAGTATGAATAGCCTGTGCTTGCTTGGAAAACTTTAAGAGATGTTGCTAAATCTTGTTTTGCGTAATTATGGCACAGTAGTTACTGAAGTGGGATGACTGATGTTGTACAACAGAGTCTGTTATATAAATAGACCAAACAGGCATTGACGCTCGTGCCTTCACCGGCGGGACTCAGTGCAGCGAGGGAACATCAACTTTTTTTACCGCAAGGACCATGTACTTCACAACTTTTCCGTAGAGACATTTCGATCTGGAAGTGCGTCAAATTATAGTGTGCAATGTCTCCATATTGGCCACCACGAACTCGGTAGGTTTCTGTTGCGAAGCGCCTAGGTGTTGTTCAATAACACAAAACATCAAAAAGAATGCCGCAGGGTTCGCGGTCCTTGAGCGAGCATCTGTCATGAATTGCGCGCACAAATACACTACCGTATAGTAGTACGCTTCACTTACCGTAAGTTCATTACGCGGGAAAGCAAATACGCTTATCCGAGAATGCTACAGATGAGAAGGTGTTGCTTGTTGTTCAGCGTTTGTTTTGCTATAATGAGACCAGTCTCTTGTCCCACAAAACAAAGGAAGCAAACGGACGTGTTCAAGCCGTTTTATGCTAAACGGCCTTACGTTATGCACGTAACAAATGCTCCTTCATTTCTTGTCCATTCAAAAATTGATTTAATTAGCAGATAAAGGGCGAATGATATTCAGAAAGACAAGAACTGGGGACCTTGTGCGGTTTGCCACCATGTCATGGAATAGAATGACATTTAATGCTCATTAATGAACACATTATGTCAAACATTTACACGATATTACTTTCCTTCCCTGATGAGAACGACAAAAGGTGCTTCTCGATAGCATTCTACGCCTGTGATACCACAATTTGGCCAGTGAGACAGCATCGCCTAAAAACCAATCGTCCTAATTCCTGTAGAAACCAGGAGTGAACAATATTGACTTAGTGTGCTAGGGGTTCATCAAGCTTCAATCGATTATAATGACCAACAAGCATGGCCGTTATAAGGGCAGGGCAAAATGAATCGTAAACTGGGCTGTGAAGTATGTTCTTTAATGTGCAATAACTTTCTCTAAAGGACTGATACCCCATTAGGCCGCCGTCTGACTGCAGCATGCTTTTTTTCAATATGCAAGGTGTTCTGCAGTAATGATTCTTATAATACTTGTCTGTGCGTAAGATAACAGAGATTATGTAACAACTCAGATGTGGGAACAGATTCGCGTGCATGTCGTTTAGTTTACGATAAGAACCTCTGAGACTTTTGAAACAGGATGAACGTTTCCTGCAACTCTGGGTTGCACGAAAAACATGCAAAATGAGAGCATTTTAGATCGTGCTTCTTGGGGGCGTGGAGTTGGGATGATGCAGAAAGTGGAGTTACGCCGTGACATGATTGGCCGAGAATTGTTCCACCTTGCATATAGGTTGTTAGAAGGGATCCGTCATCAAAATCTGCCGATCTTCATTTCTCGAAAAAAGTATAGTTGCACCAATGCTGGCACCTTGCTAGCCCCTAATATCAAATTAAAAATAGATAATTTGAAAGCGCCGAAAATAGACGCAACAGAAACATAAGGGACACCCAGCCGAACCACTGCTCCGCAGTACCTGCATCTGTCACTGGAGCGGATGTAGCTTAGATATTTAGCTTTTAGACCAAGTGAGGTGAACACAATGTGCGTTTGCTTGATTATTGGCCATTTAAGCTTCCCACCGTATCTCCGTTTGTTTCCTGCATAAAGTTTCTTAGTCATTTGTAATGCTCTCCCCGGACGAGCTGCAGCTGCGCGCTGGTAAAGAACACAACCCACACTAAAGAGTACAGTAGATGTCATGGACTACCGAATCGTGCGAAGGCAGCCACCACCTAATGCTACGCATCGATAATGTACACTGGTGTTCAGCCTGAACCTTGTAACAAGATAATATTATGGTGTATTAAAAAAAGAGAAAAGATTTGTAAAAACGTTTACAGTGGTGGTGTCATTTGCCAAGCATTGCTCCCATTTTCCGTGCCAGACAAGAATAGTCCTTGCCTGTGTGACCTCACGCATGATACAACCGTCTCTAAAAGTCAAAATAGATCATAAAAGAAAAACAAACTAAATAACGCTTGCGCTAAGTCTCTTTTTCTGCTTCAAAATTGGCACAATTCAGCCGTTCGTCAAGTGAATGTCTGAGAAGAACTGCTAAACAGGGAAGTATTCTGCATCTCAGCAAGAAACAGAGCAGTATTTTACACTAACGACTGTTACAACTAACGGCTCCATTCTTACGGAAGTTTGCTTCTGTCTAAAGATCTGAGGAAGGAAGCTTTAAAATTTACTCTTGAAATATTGACTGGGTTGAAGCTGCGATACTGCTCGCACAGAAAACGAAGCGTTCCGACACATGGGTCACATATTTTTGCTCTCTATAAAAATAAGTTTTCGCGAAATCCATGCGAGGAACATCGTCGTAGTTTCCTGCACCGACCTTAAGGGCGCGCCACGGGACGGATGATTTTTCAAAGCACGTGCTCTTGCATCAGACAAATTAAGCTTCCCGCCCGTATTGTACAGGTCTCTTTCTGTATTTCGTTCGTCTTTTTTTTCTTACGAAAAAAAGAAAGGGCAACACGGACAATCGGTTTGCCGGTTGTTCGTTTATCGTTTCAGAAGGGCATATTCGGACACGTGGAGGTTGGATTGGCGCCGGCGGAGGCCTCAACTCTTTCTTTTTGGCGACTCTAGCACTATATACATCATGTCTATACGCAGGCCCTATAGCGGTCACGCCACTATGACCTTGCAACTACAATACGTGCTAAATCTTGGCTTTAGACTAAAAGGGTCACAAAGTCATCGCGTAGCCTTTGATTTTCTTTCTTGCTTTTTTGCTGCAGTCGAGCGCGACTGCGTACGAAGGCTCCCTTTTTCGAAGAACTGTGAACTTTGACAAGACAATGAAGCACTGTTCGTAATTTCCAGAAACAAAACTTCAGTGCCCACGGAGAATTGTTTCCATACCATAGCTGCCCTGCCAGTGCAGTCACAGTTGTTTTTCTCTATGTGGCGCCGGCTGTCTTTTGCGATTCGGCGGCGCCATCGTTTTAAGTTGGAGGTTCTTTATTGTGATCTGCGTTCTGATTCAACTTACAATTTTCTCTATGGAGATAAAAAGCAAAAAAAGCAGTTGAAACCTCCAACCCAAAGCTCACAGTTGTCAAGGTGAAACGCACACAATTTGAACAATATCCGTGCACTCTATGAACAATGGTCGGTACAACTTCTAAGGAACTTGGACATTTATAACAAAAAATCATTTTAAGAAAGTCGGTACGAACGTACTTATTGTTCGATGCAAAGCATGCGTTTTGCTTTTCTCGTCACTTTCTTTACCGATGCCATCAAGGTTGCACCAAGGACGATTGCAATCTTCTCAACGTATAAATACACGGCGAAAACACATGATGAAAAATGGAAAGAAGTCGCAAATCATGCTACTTCGTCAGACTTATCGTGATACGGCCCGCACTAATTGCACGACTTCGGCATGAAGATAGCAGCTAGGCAGATTAACGGCAGTGAAATATTACCCGGGTCTATAAAAACTATAGTGAGAAAGCTTCATCCGCAGTTTGAGACTGGAACTCGCATTAGCATTACCATTCGCATTATCGCCCCTTAAGGGGCGCTAATGCGAGTAAAAGGTCTAATGGAATAGAAAGGCAATTAAAGAGATATTTCACCACGACGCCAGGATTGCCTCGCTCATTTCAACTTAGACTGCGCAGAAAAACGCAAGCTTGTGCAACTAATTTATTTTTGAATGGGCTCCCGTTCAACTAATATACCGCAGATAGCGTGTTGCGTTCCATATAGCATCCACAAGAATTTCGGCTGAGCCATGCCGTATAATGGCGGTTTGAAACGCCACTTATAACTGTATGTTTATTCTATGGTACATAGCGGACATACCACTCATATAAAGCTGGATATTCCGCATATTGAGCAACTACGTTCACGTTTAATTGAGCAGTGTGTAGAGAGCTGGTGTTGCGCATGGCTCCGCTTTTGAAGTTCTCGCTTTCAGTAACGAAACAATAATGTACGTCGATGAATAAGCAGTATTAATGCAGGGCTACGATGCACAACGTTATGGGAAAGATTTTGAAGACGCGTCTTTCCATTATTCAGTCAGTAGAACAACGCGCCCACGATGTTGCAATTGCGGATTAAGAACGTTGAAATGAAAAGCAAGGCAATGGAAATCGCTAGAAAAACTAAAGAAAGTGTTCGTTGACACGTTTCTTGAGTTCAGTGATCGGGATTTACAGGCCGAACTAATTTTGTCAGCCTGAGCAGTCAAAGTATTTATTAAGTATTTATGAGTGACTAGCTTTGTCGCAGAAGGCTCGGGCTTTGCCCTATCTTGAAGCGCGACCCGCCGGCGCAAGCTCATCCTTAGTGTTTGCTGTTTTGTGGGGTTATACGTCCCAAAACCAGTTCTGATTATGAGAGACGCCGTAGTGGAGGTCTCCGGAAATATCGACCACCTGCGGTTCTTTAACGTGCACTGACATCGCACAGCACACGGGCCTCAACATTTCGCCTCCACCGAAATGCAGCCGCCGCGGCCGTGATTCGATCCCGCTACCCCCGGATCTGCAGCCGAGTACCTTAGCACTAAACCACCGTGGCGGGGCCTTAGTGCTTGCGCTGAACCCTCGCCGCTTTAGGTGGTGTTGAGTGCTTACACGGCGTTTCGCTTATACCCGTTTTACTATAGCGCCATGTTGCAAATGATATTAGGTGTTCGTGCGCAGTGTTTTCGAAGTTATTGCTGCATGTCCACTGAGCAACTGCCGTCCCTGGAATAAGTTTTGCTGTTGAGTGCCAATTATACAATACCGCTGTTAATTATACACGATTTCGCTCGGGTTGTCACCTCTACATATGCCAACATGACAAATGCCATAAGATATTTTGCAAGAGATGGTTAATTCATTAGCAAGCTTGCCCAACTGGAAAGCCCGCGAGTTCCCTCGGGCCGTTGCACTTAGGTATCGTATTCGCTGCTAGCGTTTCTTTCCTTAGGAGAAGGCATGTAGATAATTCAGGTGGTAGGTCCGTGACGTTCATTTAGGATAAGTTAACAGCTCCCATTTGTTTAGTTCTTCCTTCATGGTACAATTCCTCGAGGTGATTTGTGAGTCGGCGAGTACGGGTAATCTTTTGCCAAAGGTTGTTACAGCGAGCACTCCTCTTCCACTGCGCCTGTGCATTGCCGTCACAGTCCCTTCTTTTGGATACGAAGCAGCTTATGGTCGGGGGTTATGTCACTCCCCCCTCCCTCCCTCCATCCGCCGTGTGGCGTCCACACCCGCACTGCGCATGCGCATCCTCCTCCCCTCCTCTCCCTCTCTCATCTCCTCTCGGCATTCCTCCTCTCCTCTCCGAACGGCGCGCGTTGACTATGGAAACGCTCTTTCTTCGATGAACGCTTTACCAGCTCGCAAGGAACGAGAACGCGTCCTCACCCGCGAGAGACAACGCTGACGCAGGCAGCGTGTGCTAGCGTCAAACAGATGCAAACACGACACCTAGTCAAACCGATGCAAACGCGGTGTGCACCCCCGTGCTACTTCGCATCGCCTCACGGTCCCCTTTAGCGGGAGATGGTGTAATTTTTTTCCTCGTCACTGGCACACGCTTTTCTCCAATGCTGCAATTCTTCACACTAGTTGCTCGGTTGTGCGCAAGAACCTTTCTTGTCGTCCTGGTTTCAAAAGTGTTCCGCATATTTCAGCATCTGAAGGTCGCGCTGTCCCCTTTCGTTGTTTTAATATTTAGTAGAATTGTACTCTATTCTTATACATATTGATGTATCGTGAGGTGAATGGGGGAAGGTGAGGGTTGGGGGTGGGGCGCTAGGCAAGCTGAACAACGTAACGACGAAGAAAGGTAACATATGGGCACATATTTATCTGTAACCACGTGTTACCCCCTTTTGTCCCATTTTACATGGCGTCCTTGGTCTTGTTCGACATACTGCCGAACATCTGTATATCCAGCGCTTGTATTTGCTGCTTTGAATGTCGCACACGCACTAGTGTCCAGAAATTGTGAGGTCAGTTGCTGAGTGACTATCCTTAAGACATGTGCAGGAGAGCTAGGACAGGGTAAACGTTAAAAGTGTTATATATCGCATTTTCGGTTGTCCGCCACACTCACCATTGTTTTATCGGCTGGTAATGCGGCTCCGAGTAGGTCACAGTAAAAAGCCTTGCATACTGGGAGCTCCGTGCAGTCATAGCTGCAAAATTGATGCTAAATTAAGTAATTAGCGCCTATCATAATGGTTCGCACATAACGACACACTAACTTAGGTGCTCGTATAACTGATGTGGATGTTCGAGCGAGGCAGATATACTTGTTAGCCCATAAATTTTCTACTCAGACTATACAATGAATAAGATGTCAGGAGAAGCAGAAAGATTTATTTTTTCAGGTGAAAGCCCTGTGTCTGAGTGAAGGGTGTTCTTGAAAAATTTATGGATGGGAAGTGTGGCAAAGATTAAAAAGAAAGCTCGCTTCTCGTTCATCTGTGTGCGCCGAAATTGGCATGGACGTTCACTAATGTAGACTAACATGGTCATGTACAGCGTGGTGCTAGAGGCCTAGTCAGGTGACTCATAAGGTCACCTTTCGTCTCCTGCACCACGGCACTAATGTATTGTCAAAGGAATAATTAATAAGAAATGAATAAATTACATAACTTGACATGCTTCTCATCTGCGTCATGTCTAACAAGGCGAGGCGACTTCATTGCTCCCTTAAGTGTCTTCAAGGAAGATGTGCCTCGATGTTCGGTCACTTTTCTGTGACTGCGTTGTCCTCTTATTTGACTTGTGTATAAAGTTTAGGTTAAGTAAGTTTAGGTGCACAGGCTCATACTGACATATTCAACGCGTGTATATTTCTTTCTTTCTTTCTTTCTTTCTTTCTTTCTTTCTTTCTTTCTTTCTTTCTTTCTTTCTTCTTTCTTTCTTCTTTCTTTCTTTCTTTCTTTCTTTCTTTCTTTCTTTCTTTCTTTCTTTCTTTCGTACATGGTGTTCATGCTGAAATATGCAATGCGAGTATGACCTCAAAAGGACAGGAAGTTGAGCGAGTTGGTAAGGGTTCATAATGCAAAGAGCAGGCGTGCGAAACAGGGGCACAAGAAAAGGGAAGTGACGTTCGTGTTGTGCGCTTCCCTTTCCTTGTGTCCGTGTTTTGCACGTCTGTTCTTTGCATTGCGAGTATGACCCACTCGTGAATTTATTACCGTTAATCGTGAAGCGATTCACGGGCATGTCATACTGTTCATTTCATGATTCGACTGCCTATAATTGAGCCATTCTAGTTACACACTCGCACCCTTCCGTGCTAATTTAGGTATACACCATGTGATTGAGATATGACCTTCCAATTTTGTTTCAGAACTGGCGGCAATTTTTGGAAAACTGCAACTTCCTGTTGGCGAACAGCAGGTGAACGAAAAGTGCAGCACGAGAAACATGTCTCTACCAGTTAGTGCCACAATGAAATAACGTATGACGCGTGTCGAGATTTCTCGGCTAGGGACATCGTGTGTGCTACGCGTCGCTGAGACAGCGAAAGAGATTTGAAATATTTATATTCGAAATGCTTTTAATCGAAGAACAGTGAGTTATGCTGACTTAGAATTGAGCGCCTGCATACGCTGCCAGCGCTACGTTGCAGCCGAATGATTTTTCGTAATATTTAATGATATTAACTGAATGCATAAGCATTCGAGTGACCTATACTGCAACCGACAGATTCTTGTTTCATCTCCACAGTCTTCAATTAGTACACGTTCGTTTTTCTTTGTTTTTCATTTTCTACCTTCCATCTCCCAAAGACTCCCTCTAATTGAATATCAATTTTCATAGCCTGTCCCGCCAAGGTGGTCTAGTGGCTATGACACTCGGCTGCTGATCCGAAGTTCGCGGGATCGAATCCCGGTCGCGGCGGCTGTACTTCGATAGAGCTGAAATGTGGAGGCCCCTGCACTGTGCGTTTTCTGCGTACGTTTAAAAACCTCAGGTGGCCGAAATTGCCGGAGTACGGTATCTCTCATAATCAAATCGTGCATTTGGGACGTAAAGCCCCAGAAATCAATCTTCATAGCCTTTGCCAAGTTATGTTTGCATGGTCTCCGGCTGCCGAAAGTTCCTGGGTCACCTACCAAAGTTCTTGCCTTTAACCTTTTACGTTTTCTATACCTTATATGCAGGGTCTCTTAGTAAATTTGTTAGCACACAAACCACGGTGCTGCTATATGTCGCATGTATCTAGAAAACCCTTATCAAGTCGTTTGCCTCGTGGTTTCCAGTGAAAAATTTACAGCACTAGAAAAAGCTTTCACATCTTTTATTCTGAAAATAAATTCTTTGCTCATGCAAGGTTGAACATGTGCGTATATAAGGAGCGGAAAATTTTTGAGATCACGAGCTTTATATTGAGACTTGGGCCAAGGCCGAAAAACAGAATAGGTGAAAAGGAGCAGCACGTGAGGACTAAAAACAGGCTGCCTTGTGAAGTTAGTTTTTTTTTCCTTCATAATTTTCAGGTTTTCTCCTTCACTTTTTTTTTGTACATACGTACAGGCCTTCGCTAAGGATTTTCGAACGAAGGTGCTCCCATGCAATTGTTCTACTGAAGCGGGATCGCAGTGTTTTGCATTGTTTCGTCGCAGCAGTTGTTCAGCCAAACGGCACTGCTTTCTGCAGGTAACGGTGCCGGCACTTCCAATAACAAGGTGATTTATTTCGCTCGCTAGACAGTAAAGGGTAAAGTACAAGGCTTAGACACTGGCAAGGCGTGCATGTAATTTAGCAGGTCGCGTCCTTTTTTCCCTGGCCCTACATTACTGACCAATAGAAAGCAGCCTCTCGCGTGATTGGTCACCATTGCAGCTCTTTTTTGTGAGAGCTGGCAGTAAAGCTCCGCCTCGGATTCAGTTACCATGCTTGATTTCCGGGGGCTTTACCTATCCAAAACCACTGCATGCTTTTGAGAGACGCTCTAGTGGAGGTCTCCGGAAACTTCGACCATCTGTGGCTCTTTAACGTGCACTTACATCGCACAGAACACGGGCCCCAACCTTTCGCGTCCATCGATATGCAGCCGCCGCGGCCGACATGCGATCCCGCGAACTTCGGATCAGCAGCCGAGTGCCATAGCTACTAGACCATGAGGGCGGGGTGGATTCAGTTACCCTAACATCACGATTGGGGCTAAGGCGAAGAGGTGCTCAATACTTAACAATCTGTGGGGAAAAAGTTGAGCATGCTAATCCCACACCGTCTTACATGGAGCTCGTAGGCAGGTGTTCATACGTAGAAGACGTTTAGTTGTCCGCTTTTCTGCAAGATCCCTGGACGAGTTTTCTTTTCTTTTCTCTTTTTTTTCGACATCGATTGATGATTTGTGGAGTTTAACGTCCCAAAACCAGCTCTGATTATGAGAGACGCCGTAGTGGAAGTCTCTGGAAATTTAAACCACCTGGGGTTCTTTAACGTGCACTGACATCGCACAGTACACAAGCCTCAACATTTCGCCTCCATCGAAATGCAGCCGCCGCAGCCGGGATCGTTTTTGATATCGTGTCACTCATTAGGCTACCTTATTGTCAAACCACTCAGACCATAAATTTGGCAAAGCGAGAAGGCGTATGCTTATTTGTATCGGCCTCCTTCCTCCTTACCACTGCTGTTACTCCTCTACTCGATTAGCTGCCCGACAAACGACAGCGACGGCAGCGCCTCCAACGGCAGCTGCTGCTATCAACAGATTTACAGCGCCGGCCATAACACGAGTACGAGCCGCCAGGTGCCGCGACAATTCCAGTGGCTGCAAATGGCTAGCACAAACTATATTTTTCTCCGCTGCACTAATCATGAGGAACAACTGCAAACGATAAATATGCAGGCTAACGAAAGCTTATTTGGCGACGATCATCCATAAGCGTAACTGCGATAGCTGTAGTGGTATATTAAAATGGGGGGAGGGGGGGGGGGGTAATCACGGTCGCAATACGTGCCCATCTGCTGTCGTTGGTCGTATAGCAAGAGACCAACCATTTTGTGTACGCGCTGGGCCGACTTGCATCAACATATACAGCACGCTCTACCACAGGCAGACGGCGTTCGCTATCCACCGGAAGTAAAAAAAAAAGTGTAATAACAACCTGTGAAAAAGCACTCTGCCCTTGTTGCCGCTTTTAAAGCAAACCTTATCATCAAGTACCAGAACTATTACGAAAGACATTCGGTCACAATTAGGATGAAAAGTAATTACTCATGACGTCCGGAGGGAAAAGCCAATCAGACAAGTCCTTGCTTGTCGATTTCACGATTCATAGGCAGGGGCGGTTGATAACTTATAGTCGAGTAGCGATCTTTAAAATGATGTACCTATTTAGAACCTTGTGCTAAATTATAGTCCCGACGCAAGACACAGATATTGGTCTACTAATGACCAGAAGCACTTGCGCTACCGGCACTGTATGGTCGTCCAAAATCGCTAAATGCGTTTTCAGGGTTCCTTTAAATTAGAGCCATCATTACCGCTGCTAGACAATGCAAAATGAGTGCACATTATTCCCGCCGCTTGATAGTGTACATGCATGACAGGTCGGTATTCCTATGTTAAATAAAGCCGTCCGGGTATAAAAATATATGTGGCACAACGGACAACTGTTATTATGCTTGTTTACGGAAGAAAGCAAACTCTATTAGGACCTAAAATAATGGTCTTCTATCTTCACAAGCAGCTGTATTATGCCCTCATATTCAGAATAAGTCTATAAGTGTACATAATGTCACAACGAAAATGCACCCGAAAAATGTGTGCCTGCCAACTAATACGCGTCTCCGAAGCTTCCTTAATCTGTAAATGAGGATCTTCGTTATGAATAATTACGAAACTCTTACGCCAGTAAAGCAGGCGCTAAAACATCATGTACTTCTGCCATTTCAAAGCCTCCAATACATTGTCAACACTACTGAGGCCACGATGATTAACCAGAAAGTTCAAACCTGGTCTTTGCATTCTGTCTGCTCAAACGCCTAGTTTATAAAATAAGCTTGCATCATTGCATGTTACAATTGTGTTACCATAGAATGCGGTTCTTTCGAAGGCGTATGCCTGTAATGACGCTAGAAAGATAATTCAACTGAACATACAAAATGAACAACTATCCGGCTTTCCGTGTTATGTCGACAGTTGTTTTCGAATTGATTGTAATAGCTAATCGAGATTATAATAGCTCATCGAGAAGCAGTTTTGCAGTAAGCTATTTGAGGACGTTAGATTTGGAAATGATTGAGGCTGATTGAGACTGGGGCACTGCACGCGTAGTTATGGGGCAGCTTTCCGTTCAAGCCTTAGTTGACAGCTTCGAGATTTTGAACATGATGGATGCACATAATTTGTGAAGAAGAAAAGATGTTGCCTCTGAGCTCACGACGATCGGTTCTATTGATTATGCACTTTTGTCTCATTTCGCGGAGTTGCGACGTCGTTTGACAGATACGTTTCGCGTGTAACAATAAAACTGAGGGCTAACGACATCCCTGAAATGCTCGTTCATCATCTCCCGCGTTGACAGCTCTTTCGCAAGAAATCATGCAGACAGCCTGGCTCGTTGGCATTTATTACTCGACGAAGTGTAGAGCAACGCATGCGATGACATAGAAAGATTACATGAGAAGCACTGAGAGCGAATAGCGAATTCATGAAACAAGATGTTGTGCATTCTTTTCGTCTTATGAATGGGCTCCTTCGATCATCTGGCGAGCGGCTCTAGCGATTGATAGCTACGAGCCTCGGAATATCTTCAGTAGTTGCTCGACCGATCTCGAACGCCTTAGTAAGTGCCGAACCACGACAGCCAAAATTACTTACCGTAGAAACGAACTGCCAATTCTTATTTCGTGTATCAGTACCCCATGAAAACTCTGCTTCGTTTGGCATTCCTTGAGGGAGACGATGCTGACATCAATACGGCCATTGAGGAGCACAAGAGTGTTGTGTCAAAGCAGGACATCCGTGGACCTGATGCGTCTTATCACCTACGGAGATTGGCTGCCTCTGAAGCTGAGCTCTCCGTTGAAAGATTCATTCGCAGACGATAAATGCTCCTGCTAGAGGTACAGCAAGCGTTATACTAGGTGCACCTGTCTTTATAGACAAACGTCCGCAAATTGCTCTTGCCAAACAAATCCACCTATGTCAGCCTTTGTTTTTCTAGAATGGAACAAAATGCCAACATAGAAGTTTTCTAACGCGACATCGTGAACTGTTCGGAGAATCATTCACAAAGTTATAAGTGTCAGGCAAGTAAATGCATTAAAAGAAGCAAAAGGCGTCTTGTCTCATTGACAGGCCGCCTGATTTTTTGTTATGGCTGACATCAATTTGAAAAAAAAAATGTGTCAGTCTGACTTCGGTAACATAAGTGAATTTACAAAAGCTAGCAAACACAATAACATATTAATGTTCCAGTAGTTACCTGGCCACTGCAAGGTCACTGGAAGTTTTGCGACGGAGGAAGCAGTCGGAAGTGCACGCACCAAAAAATGTCACAGTGACACGTCCTAACCATCTAGAACACGTAGTACAAAATAAGACATATGATAGCAGGGGTTGCTACCTGACGGCTACCCATTGGAACTGAGACGTTAGTGGGACATAGACTTTCGCATGGCCACACAGTAATCTGGTGAAGTGTACATATCGGGCATGTGTAGAGATAGAGAGCTGACACTCCAGCTCGAGAACGTGGCAACTAAGCAGAGCACTCGGATACCTCAAGCCTAAAAGATATAGGCAACAGCCAGGGGTACTCCATATCGCCAGCATGTCGATCACTCCCAAATCTACGGGACTCCCCGGTAAAGCACGCAAAAAATGTGGAGACCCAATGCCTCCGAAAAATTCAAACGTTTATTCAAATTTAGTAAGGCTCAACAAAATTTATCCGGCGCTTTAACCAGATACTCGTCCGCGGTGTGGCGATAGACCAATATTGCATCACATCTCATGGGCCCGAACTAAAATTCATAAAACCTAGAGTACTTCTTCAGTAGCAAGATAAAGTCTAGTGTGAAGCAGCGGCACGTACTACAACTTGCCACATCGGATCCAAAGGTGCAGCGAGCTCTTCTGAATCAAGTGCGGTGGGCGCCTATAGGGTCAGTGGGGTCAGTCACTAAATGTCTTTGAAGTATGCTAAAGGTACGAGCTGAATACAAATAGCATAGCATACTACCCTTGATATCTAAAACAAATATATCCTAGCTAGCTGTTTTAGGTGCGCTGCGTTTTTCGACTTTTTCCAGATCAAGGAAACGTACTTATCTACAACATTGAAGTTGAAAGGGCCTGAGCCGGTATATAGTGAAGTTGCCTCTTTCCGAAAACCCTTCACCTTAAACGAGACACACGCGTGACAACAAGACTGCTCGCTGGGCCCGTCCTTCAATGCTCTAAGCGACCTCGTTTCGTTCAACAGATGGAATCGAGGTCTTTACAGATCGCAGCCGGATAGCGAAGGCAGATCAACGATACGCGTTGCAGTCACGTATGACGATGCGACCTACATTACGTCCTCGGGTTCGGTAATGAAACAATCGTCTGATATTCGCCACGGCCAGGTTCACGTACTGTTGCGTATCAATAACTCCTTCTTTGCCAATTCAATTGGGCTGTCTCAATTCAGATGCTGTACGTGAAAATAATTGTATATGGAACAAGCTGTCGCCATTTCGTCGCGCTAAAGCTGCTATGTTAACAACACTTGCAGTTTAGAACTGCAACTTACGCATTATATTCGTTACCGTAGCCACGACATATTTTCCGTAGAGGACAGTGCAACTTCTTTTTGTTATACTCAATATCTCAGCAATGTAAAGAGCTTTTGTTGATATCAGTGATTATTTGTAGGTTGCCCTTTTGTGGTGCATTGGCGGGCTGTATGCAGAGGAAGCGTTTCAAATGAGGACCTTCATCTGTTTTGTTTCATTGGAACTAATATACTTTAATACGAATACAATATGCACTTGTTGCTCAAGTGATGTGCTTATGCTTGTGGAAATAATGTTGCTCATGCGTAAAATACCCCACAGCCGGGGGCACACAATAACATTGAGGTTAAATAAAGTCACTTAAGCACCGCCACCCCCCCCCCCCCACCCCCCTTTGTACATGAGGATATAGCTATATTTCTTCATCTTTCATGGAATTTATTTACCACATCGTGCAACTGAGTGTAAAGAAAAGAAATCTTGGCACAGAAGTCTGGACAGACCTTTACGTGCGGTGCATAGTTGTCGCCACGCCTGTCTCAAAGCAAAACATTTTCGGCCTTGCCCAGACGACGGGTTCTGCTACACTGATATACGTGATAGCGACTTGGCCAACACGACGAAAGGCTCTACGCTGATTCAGTTCGAGGACATATGATGGAAAGAATGCCCGCGTCGTCTGCGGAAAGGGGCACTTGAACTTCACCCAGTCTTTACACTGACACTGGCGGCAAAAGTTCACCGGTCATCAAACATGCGTGCCGCCAGTTCGTGCGTCTCCAAATATGTGTTCTTTGTGTGGACAAATTGGCTCGTGAACGCCGCGATTCGTGAATCTCCAGTCATTCGCACAGACTCCGGCCTTGTGTCTGGCGTACGAGAAACTATCGACGGTCGCGAAGTCGACATGTATCTGGGTATTCCGTACGCGGAGCCTCCCACGGACCTTCTGCGGTTCGGCAAACCCGTTCCTATCAAGCCGTGGAACGGAACGCTCAAAGCCACCCAGAGACCCAAGCCGTGTCCACAAACCACCCACTACTTGACGGACGAGGTGAGCTTCTACTACACCGAAAATTCGGAAGATTGTCTTTACCTTAACATACGGAAGCCGGCGTCCGACTGCGAGCAAAACGCCTGCAGCTCCAATCTTCCGGTGGTGGTCTTTATACACGGCGGATGCTTTCAGTGGAGCGACTCTGGTCTTTTCATGCACGACGGCGGAAACTTCGCTGCTCTAACAGACACCATTGTCGTTAACTTCAACTATCGTCTGAACGTGTTCGGATTTCTCTCTGCTGGAAACGAAGAGGTGGCCGGCAATTGGGGACTCTGGGACCAGAACCTCGTGCTGAAGTGGATACAGAGGAACATCAAGAATTTCGGCGGCGATCCCTCAGAAGTCACCATTATGGGTCACAGCGCCGGAGGCATTTCCGCCGGATTCCACGCCGTCTCGCCGGAGAGCGTGGGTCTGTACAAGAGGATGATTCTTCAGAGCGGCAGCCCCATGAATGCCATAGCTAGCTTGTCCGCTCGTTCCATTGGAAGTGTGATGGAACTCGGTGCAGACGTGGCGTGCGAAGGCGTGAGAGAGCGGAAACTGGGTGTAGTCATGGACTGTCTGAGACGCAGGGACAAGGACTTGCTGCTTGGGCAACTGAGTGGTATCGACTTGCGCAAGAGCTTGTATGGGCCAATATCCGGAGACGAATACGTTCCAAACGACCCGCTCCTTCTGAACACCTGGAAGAAGAAAATCAGAAGCAAAGAGATCATCATTGGAACCACGTCGAACGAGGGCGCAATGTTTCTTTACGGTGCCATGAAACTAGTTCCACATCTTAGGAGTCTTCTTGCAGACGAGTACAGGTCGACCATTACCATCGCAATAAGCACGACGTTGGGAATTTCGATTCGAGGGGCAAAAGAAATTACCAATGCTTACTTCGCCAGCAGGAAGGGGGTTCCCACCCAAGACGAAGCACTTGAGATTCTCGGTGACATGCTAGGTGACGGGCTTTTCGTGTGTCCAGCTACGATCTTCGCGGACATCGCAGCCGAGCAAAAAATTCCGGTATTCAGGTATACGTTTGACTACCGACCCTCGTTCAGCTTCTGGCCTGACTGGTTTCAGGTTGCGCATGGAGACGACCTTCCTTTCGCCCTAGGCTCACTAGTGTTTTATGGGGACGAGAGCAGATTCAAACCGGGTATTCGCAAAGAGGACTACGAGTTTTACAAGCAACTCAAGTACAGCAGCGCAGAAAAGGAATTCATGAAAGCTATGGTGTCGTCGATGTCGGAATTTGTCAAAACCGGGTGAGTTTGCTTCTACTGAATTAAGCAGGAAAGTGTGCCGCGAGGTATTCACGTTATCAAATGACAAACAAACAGTATCAATGTTTGAGCGTGATGAAGCCAGCAAGTAACTTGGAAACTGCTTTCGAAATTAAATGTTTCGGGGCTTTTCTGTGCAGACTTATGCAGATATTGCGTAACGATCGTAATTCTCTAGATATACTTATCCAACATGTAATCTAGAAATCAATCCTATAACCTTCGTGTTTTAACGTGGGCTAAATTTAGTTTCTGACTGCATTATTTGGATGGCGTCACAATGCAACTAGTACATCTATGCGTCAACTTAACTAATAACAAATGTGCAGTTAAGAATGCCCTTTCTTGAATTCTACGTTTTTATTATTCTAAAATATCTGCTAGGTAAGTGTGTCACAGGTAACTTTGCGCAGCAGACACATAAACCTGGGAGTTGATCACACGTAAGCATATTCATCAGTGAAAGATATGTGCTCGGTCATCAATGCAAGCGTTTTATTCACTACATTTCTAATTTTTTCGCTCTCTTTCTCTGTTCACTTTCTCATCCCGTTTCCCCACCATCCTAGCGCAGGGTAGCAAACTGGAATCCAGTTTCTGGTTAACCTCCCTGCCTTCCTTCTCATCTCTCTCTCTCTCTCTATGAAGTTCCCTCTAAACTTCCATTTCTTTGAAACTGCAGATTCCTGCAGTTTCCGTTGTTGTATACATTACATAAAAATTTCTCTGTTTGATCTACATTAGGTGTATTTAATAGGCGTGTACGAATAGTGAATCTTAGAACCAAATCGAATACGAATCAAGTGCTGATGAAACCGGATCGAATACGAATACAAATCTAATTATATTCGAATACCTTTCGAATAGTAAGGGATACATTTTCAGAAGAACCCGAAAATTCCATATTCCATTCGAACAAAATATACAAAAATATTGACAAAGGAACGTTGTGATTAGATTGAACCGACAAATACTATAGTGATAAATAACCTACATGGGAAAGAGTTCTATTTGCCTTGTTTCTCTCCCTTGAAGTTTTACTGCCTAGGCTTCATGATTGTCATGTCCCGCCCTCTCCTAGCTTTATTCCTTCCTCCGTACGCGCGAGCATGTTAGAGAGGGCAAATGAGTTCTGCGGGAACTCGCAAGGTGGAGTAACGTTTATAAAAGGCAAAATTAGCATTCACCCGTTCGCAGCAAAAGGCTACAAGGAAATCCATACCGATTTCCTTGTAGCCTTGTACAGCGAACGGGTGGATGCTAATTTTGCCTTTAATGTTAGAGAGGGTTTTCACTTATCGCCAAGAGCTCGGTCAACAAAATTGCTGATATCACGACGATGACAGCAGATTTATCACACTTTCGCTTCCGCGACACTGAAATTTTAAGTGGGAGCGACTAGACCTTGGGATCAATATAGCCTCCATAGTGCCACAAACCGTTGGGCTGCATGCCTTATGGTGATTGAATGAGTAAAAAAAAAAATAATCCCAAGTTATTCCGACGCTTCCTTCCGTTGAAGTTCGTTTCATCGGAACTGAATATCCATAAACTATTAGCAAAAATATTCGATATATCGACTATGCACCATTCGATTGAGTACCAAGCCGAATAGAACGCTATTCGAATCATTGTTCGGAATGTTCGAATATTTGCACATCCCTAATCGTTAATATCTAAAGCCTTAGTGGTGTGACGTGATTACCTTAACGCCTTTACTAAGAGCCACACTACGGCAACAATGATTGTATTAGGCCACTAAGTATCAATAGAATTCTTCAGATTGCATGTTCCTAGTAATTATATTTTATTAAACTGAGGATTTTTTTTCAGAAAGCCAACAATACCAGAAACCAAGGCGGAGTGGCCGAGATACTCTTCTGCGAACCCAGAGTATATAAACATCCGACCAGGGAACACCACAACGCGACGCGGGCCTAACACGGAAATTTGTAAGGTTTGGAGGCGGGTTCTAATGAAACAGTAAGTATAAAGTTTTGATTTCCACATCTTATATATGACGCATCATATGGGGAACTATCTGATAGCCTTAAGGAAATCTGCGCTAATATGTTCAACGGCGTATGATTGCGCAATGTAGGAGAAACGGAAACGAGGAAATTTATTGATAAAAGGTACAAACAAAGAACGAACATAACAATAAAAATGTAATGTTGGCCTGTTCGTGCATATACGGTGAAATTTCCTCATTCTTGAGATTTCTTTCTTTCTTTTTTTGTAATCTCTGGTTAGTCTTACTTGTCTCCCTTGATTTCTCGCTGATTTTTCTAACCTTTTCCTTAGAAACGAAATACAACTGGGATATATGAGTTCATCCTTCAAAACAGACTGAGTATAGAGACACATTGGCTATACATGTTTGTAACTTTTGCCTTCTAGTAGCCACAAGTTTCTCAAGTCACAACATTATACTTCTTCGTTTTTATGAATATGTATATTACCGGGAAATCTATTCGCATAAGACACTGGTGATGCTACTCTGGCTGGTTTGTGCTAATACTTGCTTGCTTAGTTTCGTGCCCATCATATTGAAAGTTGGTAACCACTGCGCGTGGACATACGCGCTGCCTGAGAGGCAGTTAACGAAGTTCCTGAGTGTGTGCACACATGTTCACTGCTCTCCTTGTGTCCGTGTCCTGCACGCCCCTTCTTTTGATTATGCAAAAGCAAGCACCCGCACACACCCTCCTGCTCCTGAAATAAGATCCTGGCTGTGCCACTGGTCTGTGATCATATAGCTTCTTTGCCTATCATCCCCGGTTAGGGTTAATATATTAAAAAGCAAAGTTTCACAGTAATATTCTTTTTTCAGAGAACCAGATCCCAGTACTCAGGAAGGACAACGAAAACGTACTTCGTCTAAGTCGCCAAAAAAGGCTACGTCAGCAGCTGGGAGAAAGAAAGAGCACGCATCTGCAAAACATATATCAGGGGCCGCAGAGAGCTCTTACGTGGGTCATTACCTCACCGTGGCAAGCGCCGCACTCGTACTCTCTGTACACGTGGCTGCTGGACCAGCTCGTGCATAGTTACTGTATTTATGAATGCTCAATAAATGTTTGTGTGAATGTCATTACATTCCATGTGCCCAATGTGCGCTTACTATTACGTTCCACTGAGATCGTATGCATGTTCGTTATTTCGTGAAGTCGTGGTAAGTGTTTGGTCGTAACGAATATCTTAATATGTTTATTCATGGTTCATGTGCCAAAAAAAAGTACAACTTTGAGTGCAAAAGCATCGACTGGTGGGCTAGTTGGTGAAGCATAACTTTCAAGCAATAGCGAACAGCAAATATGGACGAAGAAGAGAACTACTTGAAAGTTTAATTTTAAGGGTGCTGGGCCATCCAGACTTCTAGATGGTTTGCATATAACGAGAAGAAGAAGATCTTTATTAACAGTAAGCATGTTTCACAGCTCACTGCAGGAGCAGGGGCTAAAGGCAATCAAGCCTGACAAAGGCCCCTGTCCCTCCGCAGTTTGTCACAGTGCACAGTATTCCAATACAATATATAAACAGAAGGAATTTGAAATCTAGGAAGCAACTTGCACTCCTATAAAAAACTCAGTCATACATACAAAAAGAAAGTTTACACAGCGTAATCTATTAAAAAGAAGTTACATACACGAAAACATAATACAGCGACGCAAAAATAAGTTACAGAAATGAGAAGCGTGAAAGGCATGGCGATACATGTCATGTTCACTGGAATTTATATGCGACTAAAAAAATATCTCGAATCGTGTCTTATTGCGCTCTCATAAATGCTCTTCCGGTTCACGAGAAATCACCGGCGCCATCTTTAAATGCACAGGGCATAAATAAGCGAGCTCTCAAGCAGAAGCATTAGGAACGAGGTAAAGAAGTAAGCAGCGAACACTCTTCTACATACTTTTTTTCCACTGTCCTTTTTAATGTCATGATTTGATGCATGTTGCGTGAGCTCCCTTTCCGACAACACACAAGTTAATGAAATGAAACCTATCTCCAAGGCCTGACCTCGACGTTCTCTATGCGTCGGATCTTATCAGTGAAGAGCCAAAGCGGCCGTGATTTCGACAACAATTATTGCGTATAGAGCAGAATGAGGCACTTTCGTGCCTTTTTCATGATAAGCATCGCAAAGAACCACCCTCTGTGTTATATTGAACGGTAGGGACTATGAAACCATATACCGTTTCGGAATTTCATAAAGATAAAGCAGGAGTGGAAAATTAGATATCTGACTTTTGAATCTTTTGCTGCTTGCGGGGCTACCATTGGCCGTCTTGGCCATGTACATGTAGACAAGCATACATAACATGTGGCAAAAAACGGCCCAATAGCCTACTAGCCTGAATGATGCTGAGCGATCTTTAATCAGCGTTCTACATCTCTTTAAAGCAAAATGCTACTTTGCTTCCGTGGAACGCAATCGCGTGCTGGTTTTAAAACCAAGCAACAAACGTTTAGGTAACGATGGCATGTGCGAAGAACAGGAACTTCCTGGCACCTTTCCACCGCGTTACTGCTGCCACGTAATGGGGCCTGCTTCTATAGAAGGCATCCTTGAACTCCTTGATCGCGACGATATCGAAAACTTGGCTCGTGTTAGGACTTCTGTGGAGCTGGTCCTACCTTTAGAAGGCCTTGGCGAACGAGAGCGAACTCACATACGTGAAACCACATCGAATTGGTTCGTTGTCGAGGCGAGGTCCGGCGGAGACTGTTTTTCGGTGTGCGAACATGGGTGACTTCCGCGTCTTTTTGTTTCTGGCTGCCACGACACTGACATACGTTGTCGTTGCTGAGGACGATAGCGCACCCGTCATCAAAACTTCCACTGGCCTAGTTGCGGGACTGCGTACGTCGATTGGAGGCAAAGGTGTGGACTTGTACCTCGGCATACCGTATGCACAAGCTCCTGTAGGCCCCCTCCGCTTCGGGCGACCCGTACCTGCGAAGCCCTGGCACGGAACATACGCCGCCACTGAAAAGCCTAAGCCGTGTCCGCAGAATACGCATTACCACACCGACCAGATCAGCTTCTACTACACCAATTACTCGGAAGACTGCCTTTACTTGAACGTCCGCAAGCCTGCGTCGTCGTGCCAACGGGACTCTTGTGGCAACAAGCAGCTTCCGGTAGTGGTACTCATCCATGGTACCGATTTCCAATGGGGCGACTCGGGGCTGTTCCTTCACGACGGCGGCAACTTCGCAGCCCTCACTGATACCATATTTGTGAGCTTTAACTATCGCCTCAACGTGTTCGGATTTCTCTCAGCTGGAAACGAGGAGCTGCCTGGGAACTGGGGCCTGTGGGACCAGAATCTCGCGCTCACGTGGGTACAACGCAACATTGGTTACTTCGGTGGAGATTCTAAGGAAGTCACTATTATTGGACATGGCGCTGGAGCCACCTCTGCCGGCTTTCACGCCATATCGCCACACAGCGTTGGTCTCTTCAAGAGGCTCGTGTTGCTGAGTGGCAGCCCTATGACCATCGTGACGCAGTTTTCTTCGAATTCGTTAGACAGCTTTATGAAACTCGGTGCAAGTCTTGAATGCGATGGAGTGAAAGAGCATGACATTAGCGCCGTGTTGAAATGCTTGAGAGAGGTGTCCGAAGCCCAGTTGCTGAAGCAAGCCGGTGACCTGTATAGAACGAACTATACCTACGGGCCTGTTTACGGCGACGGTTACTTACCGTATGATCTCTACACAATAAGTGCTTGGAAGAACAACATCAGGGGCAAGGAAATCATGATCGGTACTACGTCCAGTGAAGGTGCATTGTTCCTCTACAGCGTGATGAAGGCTGTGCCGCGATTCGACGACCTTCTTATTCTTGATTATCGATCGGCTGTGCAAAAGGCAGTACGTAGTGCATTTAGATTACCAGATAAAACTGTAACAGAGGTTATCAATGCCTATTTTTCCGAGTGGTCTCTCGACCAGGACACAAAGGACGTGATCGCGGTCCTCCGTGACATATTGGGAGATGGTCTGTTCGTATGCCCCGCTACGTTCTTCGCAGATGAAGCGTCAGAGCAGAAGATACCTGTCTTTAGGTACGTGTTCGACTACAGACCGTCATTCAGCGTCTGGCCGACGTGGTTCAGGGCTTCTCACGGAGATGACATCGCGTTCGATTTGGGTTCTCTGGTGTTCCTCGGTGACGAGCGGAAGTTTACTCCCGGAATTCGAGCAGAGGATTACGACCGCTTTAAGCAGCTGAAGTACACCGCCCAAGAAAGGCGGTTTATGGAAGCGATGGTCACTTCTGTGTCACAGTTTGTGAAGACAGGGTAAGTTTTTCATTTATTATTCTGTTGGTTTCGGAATGGCTGCTTCGTTAAGTTATTACCGTAGCCAACAACGTTACTATTACCTTCTCTGTTATAAATTTACGATTCTCATGCTGAGAGTAAGGGAATGCCTAATTTTTATCACTCATAATTAACAGAACTTATTATTTACACCTTACCGGGAACACTTTTGCCTGAACAGTACCCACAAAAGAACGCCCTTGGTGTTTCAAGCGCTAGTGAACACACTTAATTTTCTTTTTCGCTATTACTAAAAAGAGTCTTATAGGGAAAGCGTACACTGTGTAGCGCTGAATTACGTTATCACACGTACAAAATGGCACGAAGGAACTTGTACTATGGCTCAACCATTTCTTTTCTTTGTTAGTCCTTGCTTCTTTCTTCTTATTCTAAGGAGCAATATTCTATGCCTAAGGAACTTAGGAAATATTTTTTTTTCACCTCGACGCTGTTTAACTGCCGTTTCATACGTTACGTTGTCTGGTTTCTCTGGTATGCGGGACTGCGCCAAATCGGCGTTTTTCAGTTATGCCTTAACTTTTGAACATATCACTTCCTTGTGCAGAAGAAAATGTTTTATGATTTTAAAGTGCATGGTATCAACTTGCCAAAGGCCACATACATTAATCTCACTGTTTGCATTATTTTTTTTTTCTCTTCAGGCGACCGATGATACCGGGGTCAAAAGAAGCCTGGCCAAGATACTCTTCCTTCGATCCGGCATATATTAACATTATTCCGGGAAATATTACACGAGAGCACGGGCCAAAGCAGGATATTTGCGCCATGTGGAAGCGCATTCTCATCAAACAGTGAGTACCTACTGCCTATGTCCTCAAGTAGTGGCTTTACTGGGCTCGGCTTTTCCTACAATACTAGTAGTAGCTGTAAACACCACGATTCTCATCGCAGAGATGGTGGTCGATGAACATGAAGGATTTCCTAATTAGTGCGTTTCCTAATTATCCCCGCAGAATTCATTGTGGTCCGTTGAATTTCAGCAGCAAACGTCCAATTTAAATACCGGTTTGTGGACGAACGTTAAGCACAGAGACGCGCCTAGTTAGAGCTAATTAAAACTAGCTCTTTGCCATTGTATGGTTTACTAACGAAAATTATACATTAGAGGTTACAAACTGGAACACTTTGGCATGTGCATGTGCCTTTTCATCTGATTTCAAAGATAGATGCTTCTTTTGGTAACATGTTTGTGCTAATGCGGGCGTGATTTTTTTCTTTTTTTTTTTTTTGCAGGGATTCCGCCACTGGCAATCACTTGCTGCAGAAGAAGAAGACCGAGCTGGGAAATTCAAGACGCAGTACTGCGACAGACAGACCCGCACCGCAGGCAACAGGAAGCCATGTTCCGACAGCAGGAAGCGCTTCGTTCTCGCCGCATTATTTCGTTTTGAAAACTGTTACGTTCTTACTGCTGGCAGAGATAGCGAGTTGTTCTTAAAACACAAACTGTGTTTATGCAGTTTATTGTGTGTGCTACTTTTTTTTTAGATTTAACAATTAATGTGGTTAATTGTTTTGATGCTACTGTTTGTCAGTGCTTCAGCTGCCAAGCTTCTTTTCATTCCTTGTGTACAAGGCCCGCCACGGTAGTCTAGTGGCTATGGAACCCGACTGCTCATCCGAGGGTCATAGGATCGAACCCCTGCCGAGGTGGCTGCATTTTGATGGAGGCGAAATGTTGAGGCCCGTGCGATGTCGGTGCACGTTAAAGAAACCCAGGTGGTAGAAATTTCCGGAGTCTTCTACTACGGCGTCTTTCATAATCAGATCGCAGTTCTGGGACGCAAAACCCCATAAACCAATCAGCCAATCCTTGGGTAGAAGTTAAAATTAAATTCTGCATAAACGTCCTCGGTGTCTCTAGTGGGAGCGTTTTTTTTTTTTTTTTTCTTGTGTTCGCAAGCCAAGCCATTTGATAGGAGCGGGTGAGTGACGGCGCTCCTTCCATCAGTATAATAAATTGGCACGGCAAGAATTACGACTGAAGCGTGAAAGTTTTCAAGCGTAGATCAACGCTGTATGGATGACGCGATGACGTGTAATGTGAATAAAGCGGTCACAATGAGCGCTGAACCATGCTACCTTGGGTCTTCTCGTATAATGTACCAAAGGCAACGGCTGCGACTACTTCCGCAGTCTGGCCTTAGGATAGCCAAAGAATGGATGGATTTTTGATGACGTAGTGGATTACGCGCTAGCGTTTGCTACGCTTGCTCCGCGTCGCGGCCTTCCCTGTAATGCTGTTCCCAGCCTAAGGGCATCTTTTGTTTTGTGCTTAGTGCCCGCCAGTGCGTGGATCTGCTCAAAAGAAGGCGCTTCCCCACAATCAATGAAGCGCATCTGGTTAGTCCTGTGCGTGGCATTAAATGTTCAGAGTGTAGGAATTGTCCTACATTTTTACCATATTCAGTGCATGCTTTGGACCTTGTTCCAGCGAGGAATTTCATTTCACCACGTGATTTCCTTTTTTTGTGCAGGTAAAACGGCCCAGCCACAGTAGTCTAGTGTCTATGGCACTCGTAACGCGTTTCCAGAGCTAACAATGGACAGAAAAGGGAAGGCAGACGACAGGACAGCAGATAAGCAGAACTGGGCTGCTGATCCGAAGGTCGCAGGATCGAATCCTGTCCGCGGCGGTTGCATTTCGATGAAGCAGAAATGTTGAAGCCCGAGTGTACTGTGCGATGTCAGTGCACGTTAAAGAACCCCGGGTGGTTGAACTCACCGGTGCCCTCCACTACGGTATCTCTCACAACCATATCGTGATTCTCGGACGTAAAACGCCGATATTTATAACCGGCAAAACTAGCTCACACAGTTCAAGTATTTCTTTATAGCGACTCGTCTTAGATGACGAAGCGACGCGCAAATCACTTTATGCCTTTCCACTCTGTGAAGAAAGGGGACCAGCGAAGCTCTGGTGGTGGGATCGACTCACCGCTCAAGTTATCTGTCGACGAGTTTCGACAGACGCACGCAGCTTTGATGAAAACATAGCCATGCACACCTTTATGCATCATATATATGCTTCTGTTCGAGCACCATTCAATCAATTCAACATTTCATATGCTTAGTTCACACTTGGCTGACGTAAAATCGCCTTTAGTCCACGTGCTGCGCCTTAATACACATCTTATTTGGCCTGTGAGACTACCCCAAACCCTGCTCTAAGCCCCAGATCGGCTCACGGCTGCAAAATTGTTCTGCACGTTATTTCCACCTCGGACAAGATCCGCCAGAACCTGGTCATATAGTGCTACGCTGTAAAAAACGAAAAAAAAAATGTTTTTGTGTCATCGGGCACGCATAAGCTTTCAGATAAAACGTCCGCCAAGATGGCAGTCAAGGTGAAAAAGCAAATATGAAGGTCAAAACACATCATCGCATGGTGTAAAGACAGTTTTCCGAAAGCACCATCTAGATGCAGGAAGCAATTATTATTATTATTATTATTATTATTATTATTATTATTATTATTATTATTATTATTATTATTATTATTATTATTATTATTATTATTAACGTGGTGAAAGCTGTGAACGATTATACACGAGTTGTTGTAATCGAGCCTTGTTGATGTCTCATTTTGCTTTATGACTAGGCTTCACTGTGCAACAGGCAATGTGGAAAAGCCAGCTTCACAAACCTCAGGCATACATCGAGCTTTCTGGAAGTCGGCTGCACTCTTAAGCTTGGCTCAATTGCTGAAAAGACATTCTTGGTGGCAATGTAAGCCGTCTTAGGCGGGGAGTTTCAGAAAAGGTGTCCAAAGGTCTTACAAATCCAGAAAAGCACATATTTGTGCACTTTTCGCGAAAGTGCTTTGTACATGGAGGCAGACACAAGTATGTAGCAGAGAAAATTTGAATAGGTGTTTAAGAAAATTGGACTATCTAGATTTCAAGCCGAAACAGCGGCACCCTCAAACCTAACTGCAGAATGGATGTAAATTATGCAATATGTCCAGACAAGTTGCATTTTTTGGTATAGATCGAGGCTGCTAAATTCTAGAGAGGGGTGGATTTTGGCTACCTGCACCCAGGAAACAGGAACTGAGTGGTCAAAGGGCGCAGATGGCGCTACGTTCCGTAGAGGCCTGCGTGACATGGTTCATCCCATCACACTGCCATGCGAATACGAACATGCATCGCTGTTGAACGGCTCTTCCGGCAATCACGATGAGGCTCATAAACAAAACGATAAAGATCGCCGCTTGATAACAACGCTAGTGAACAACAATGCGAGGTGAACAACTGTGTCACACAGGCCACTACACAATCGAGCTCTTTGGCCACTCAGTTCCGCTCTAATTAGTCAATTTAGCCGGATTTCATCGATCTGTAAAAATTAGCAGCAGTCGTTCTTTTACACATTTACAACCAATACGACGTCCCTGTGTCTGTAACTTGCATCGTTCAGTTAGATTTCAGTGTCCAGTTCTTCTGGTTGAAATGTTTAAAGACCCTTTACATAAACTGTAAAGCTAGCTTCCCTGCAATGCATCTGGCCCTACCGATCGCGACTGCTGTCTTTATTTACCTGCTGCAAAATACAAGTTGCACATGCTGCGACCCAATTTTCGGGAATGTTTATATAAGAAGGGCTGCGTTGACATTTTACATGCCCTATCGCAAGCCAATTGCGCTTGCAGACGCTGTTTGCCGGATTGCCAATGCCGCCATAAGTAGGCCAAGCTGCATTGTAGGGAAGCTAGCTTTACAGTTTATGAAAAGGGTCTATATTAGTCGAATTGTGTTAATCATTTAAAATACGACTCCTGTCCATTACCGAAAGCGCGCCGCTATGGCCAAAACGATTCCGCACAAAGTGCGTAACTATCTGCTTTTCTGTATTTATGAGGTACTTGCACAGCTCTTTTTTTCTGAAACGCCCGGTGTAAATATATGAAGGCCTAGGACGTATTTTTAAAATGTATGATACTTTACCTCGCCGTTGTTGGCGACCTTCAAGCGACCTTCATCCAAATGCCAGAGCTGCTATTGGAGTAGTCAAACACGAACATCCAGGTGCCCAAACGGGAACAAACGGGCATTTAAACGAGAACATAGGGTACCCAAACCTGAAAATATGGGCAAAGAAACGAGAATATCCGAGTACAGTTACCTGTGTGAGAGATAGTTGCCGGTGTCGGGTGGTTATAGTATCTCACTTCGGCGTTACTTGTCCAGAACTGAAATCGTGCCATGGACACCGAGTGAAAATTTCAATTCTTGTTTGTCCAGTGTAAGCATGCGCTGCGACTTGTTCGCACACGGGTAGACGCAACGGTATGTATGTATGTATGTATGTATGTATGTATGTATGTATGTATGTATGTATGTATGTATGTATGTATGTATGTATGTATGTATGTATGTATGTATGTATGTATGTATGTATGTATGTATGTTCTGCGTGTATGGGGGCTGGCAGGGAACGTCAACACCTAGACACATCGCCCACCTGAAGCTTGTCGCGCCACCTAGACTATGCATTACATCTCCGCAGTGCTATCACTACATCGACGTTGGTGCTATCACTGCCACAAAGCACCGCCGAGATCGGTGGTACCTTTACGGGTAAGATGCGGCAATGCACGTAGGCGTCATGGAGGCTAGCGACGAACGAACGCTATCAACATTAGTACCAACTACCAGCTCGGGAGTGCTGCGGGCTCGCGTGTAGCCATGCTGGTGTACTGCACACTTTTAGAAGGCAGGCATAACGTGCCATTCGCAACCACGGCCTCCTGCAGAGCCTCTTCGGCATTCACGGCAACGCCCTGACTACGTGGGACAACTAACATTCCTTCGTGATAGCGTTTTGTAGTTGTGATGGCTTGCTTTATGCTGTGATATCAGAATAGTAACAATCTGATCAGGTAGTTTAGGAACTGCTTTGTTAACAGTAATACTTTTCTGTTGGGAATTTATTATTGTGTTTTCTTAATAAAATTGTGTCATCAGAAAAATATTATAACTCAAAAGTGCCCTCGTGTTTCGCTAGTCTCATCGATATTCGAACTTAGACGTTCTTATTGGATTAGTATTGGAAACATTTAGTGCTGACACACTCCTGGTATTTTTGATGTTGTTGTAATGGTGAACGGCATTACTGGAGTAACGTTTGGATAAGGCAAAATTCTTCAAAAGAACTTCATATTACAGGAAATGGCATCACAAACAATTTATTTTGCATTTTAGTAGGAGATGATGCTTTGTTGTAGTTTCCATGACTTCTGTACATTTTCGAAAACATTATAGTGTTGGTTATTTCTTGGTTGCTGTCAGCTTGTACCTGTAACAGAGAGTAAAAATTAGAACCGCTTCCAGAGCCTCGGCTTTTGCACACAGAACGCTTAATAATTCGCGAAACGAAGAATCGATCCCAGTTAAACCATGATAGGGAATCAGCTTCATCAATCCGTGCACAAACATGGCGCAAAACTAACAAATTTACGTGAATTGGCTCCTTTATCGACTTAAGAATACATATTTAGTGACTCTGACCAACAAGGAATTCTTTACTTTTGCAATATTCACGACATTTTGAGGAACTGAAGCGCTGCTAAGAGATAATCGATAAAGGTAAATAACTTACATGATGAAGTAGGGGAACTAACTTGCTCTTCAAACCACGACGCTCTTCACTCTGCGAAAAGAAGATATGAAAGGTATTTGTAAACAGCTTGAAGTTCCCCCGCTAAGTGCACTAATTACTCGCTTCCTTTCACAAAACCGAAGTGATTCTTGCTCTTTGGAACGTGACAAAACGCTCAGGCATGTCCAACTTTAAGGGCACTATTTGTTAAGTGGAGAAGATAAACGACATGCTGCCTCATGGTAGATAAGCTGTGTAGCATGTGATCATAAGTTCGGTGAACTAATCGCCAAATGCGCCATCATCAACTAGTTCTACTGATTCGATGATGAAGGGCTTCGTGATATTTTATGCACAGTGGCACCTCTAACAGCCAAGCAAGTTCAACATGCAAAAAAGAATAACGTCGCGGAAGACCATTTTATTCAAGAGACGGTTTTCTTAAAGGTGAAATACTGCATGAATTTTAAGGCGCATCATTTTTTTTCCCACATTAAATCTCACAATGCGTCGAGGACTACGTTCAGTGCAGTACTATATTGTTGTGTTGCTACACTTTTTTTTAAATTTGCTAAATGCAGCAATTGCGCTTGTTCGTTGTATACAACCAACATAAAAGCAGCTGCCTTAGTTTAATTTTCAGATGTTTATCTCTCGGGAGAGAATTTGAGGTGTAATTGCCAACAAAAACATCATGAGGCTCACATGTGTTTAGCCGCCCTCCACTTTATTATTCCACCTTTGGCTTTTGTATTTTTGCGCTGAATTATCGTTTCAAGTCACACGATAATGGTATGAATGCGAATGTCATTGTTAGGTTGTTTTAAAGATATCAGTGCGAATTTTGACAAAACACTAACAAAACTTTGCTGATGCTTACCCCTTGAGGCCTAGTCCACCAGCGCTGGAGAGAGTAGGGAAGCCACCTGGTGTCACCAGGCTTGGTCCGGATACACTGGTCACAACGCCTCCAGCAGAGGGAAGTACTGAACTTGTTCCGAAAGTGCCGAAACTACCCGGGAAAGAACCATAGAACCCACCTAGTCCACCGAGGCCGCCGAGACCGCCGAGGCCGCCTAGGCCACCTAGTCCGCCCCATCCGCTACCATATAGCCCGGGGTATCCGTAGGAGCCGCGGTATGATCCAAAGCCTCCAAATGGACCGCTACCATACAACCCAGAGAGGCCGTAGGAGCCTGGATAACCTCCGAACAATCCGGAAACGCCCGAGAGGCCAGGGTAACCTCCATACAGACCGGAAAGGCCAGAGTAACCTCCAAGAAGGCCGGATAGGCCTGAGAGTCCTGTATATCCTCCGTACAATCCCGAGAGACCGCTTAGACCAGGGTAGCCTCCGAGCAGACTGGAGTATCCGGCATTACCACCGTAAAGTCCACCCAAGAACCTTGGGTTTCCACCATAGGAACTTAGTCCGGACAAGCCGGAGTAACCTCCCAAAAGCCCGGATAGGCCACTAAGTCCGGAGTAGCCGCCGTAGAGTCCTGAAAGACCGAGAGAGTTTCCGTAAACTCCGGAGAGTCCAGGATACCCTCCAAGCACTCGTACTCCCCTGAGGCCACCGAAAAGACCTCCTAAGGAACCTGGGTAGCCTAAGGAGCCAAGTGAGCTACCAGAGGAGTATACCGATGGGCTAGAAAGTCCGAGAAGCCCTGAGTATCCGTAACCACTTGTCGTCAAACCGGAGAGACCTCCAAGACGGGAATATCCTCCGTACAATCCCGACAATCCACTCAGACCAGGGTAACCCAGGAGGGAACCTGAGAGTCCCCAGTTGTTACCGAGAACTCCTAGAGATCCCCCAAGACCGCTAAGCCCGCCCCAAGTACCTGGGTATCCACCGGAGTTAGTCGAAAGACCTGACAAGCCCGAGAGGCCTCCGAGTCCTGAGTAACCACCATAGAGTCCTGAAAGACCAAGACCTCCTAAGGAGCCTGGATAACCTAGCGAACCAAATCGGCTGCCGTATGAGTACACAGATGGGCTAGCGAGTCCGAGAAGCCTCGAACCACCCCAGAGGCCGCTGTTGAGAAGTCCGGAGTAACCTCCGGTGAGACCGGAGAGACCTCCAAGACCGGAATAGCCACCGTACAATCCTGAGAGTCCGCTAAGACCGGAATAGCCTCCGTACAATCCTGAGAGTCCGCTAAGACCGGAATAGCCTCCGTACAATCCTGAAAGTCCGCTGAGACCGGAATAGCCTCCGTAGCCACCAAGGCCGTAGAGGCCACCGAGTCCTCTAAGGCCTGAGAGAGCGAGAGAGCTACCGTAGAGTCCTGAAAGACCCGAGTAACCTGAAAGGCCTCCAAGACCATAAAGGCCACCTAGACTGGAAAGCCCTCCGAGACCCGAACCTAGAACGCGGACTCCCGAAACACCTCCAAGTGGGTAGACACCTCCGAGACTACCATAGCCTCCGAGGCTGCTGTAGCCTCCAAGACCGCTGTAACCTCCGAGGCCGCCGTAACTTCCGAGCAAGCGATAGCCTCCTAAACCACCATAACCAAGGCCACCAAGACCACTGAGGCCTCCTAAACCACCAAAACTACCTAGCCCGCTGAGACCTCCTAGACCACCATAGCTTCCAAGGCCACCATAGCTTCCGAGGCCCCCGAAGCCTCCAAGGCCGCCAAAACTTCCTAGCCCACCGAGGCCTCCAAAGCCACCATAGCCTCCGCCCAAGCCATAACTAACCAGCCCCGGTCCGTGCAGAAATGCAGCAGCTCTGTCTGCAAATGCTGAAAAATATAAAATGATCATATGTTAGAAATGGCTCACATTCTCTAATATGTGACAGGGTGCAAAGATGTTTTCCATTTTAACTTCCCCATTGGCATTAAGTAATCTCAAGACATTGTTATTCTTTGCTCTTAAAAGAGCCTTGCGACAATTACCCAAGTAATCCTCTTAGGACCTTACTATAGGAGCTCATTTTCTCACTAATAGCATGCAGCCTCTTTAAACCCGTCAAGTATGAACGAATCACTGGGATTTCTCTCAGAGATCCGAGCATTTTTCTTTCTTGTTTCATCCCAACGAGAGCGCGTAAAGCTACATTTGAACGAATGACAAGAGACGAAGAAGCTACGTCAGCGTGGGTCATGGCTTTGACCTTTTTTTTTTCAACGTGTTCATTTACATCCGGTATGATGACCAATGCGTAATGCCAAGTGCAAACGTCATGGCGACCGCTCTAACCACACAGCACAACACGCGCTGTTGCACTAACGCATGGCTGATGCGTATTTCCATCCATGTTCATTATTTCTTTATATAATTCTGATCTTGTTTTCTGCATTTGTGTTAATAGATGTTCTTATTTTGAGCTTCTAAAAAATGTGACTATTTTTATACAACCGCCACGTATGCCTTGTAACGGACCATCGGCCCAGTCAAGCTGTATTCCAAACAGCTTTTCGCCGGTGGTATCCGCCAGAACCTTTGTATTTCTGGGAATAAATATTCTATTCTATTCTATTCTTCTTCTTCTTCCTTAAGTACGGACTGAGTGTGGGAAAAGTCATTGATTTAGACGTGTAGCGTTTGAAATAGAGCGAACCACCGCATCAACGCAGGCGAAAACAGGAAAATAGACGCGCGGCCATTGATCAAAACCGGAAGTACCGCGACAAGCCTATCGCTGTGATTTGAGAAAAATCCGCCTGGTTTCTTTATTTATGAAACAGAAGGGAATAAGAAGTATTGCCCATGATGTTTTTTGCAATAATTACATCAGGCACTGAGCATGTCGCCCCCTTCATCAATGTGGCCGGCAATGTGATATAGTAATGTGCCGACAGAAGAGCGAGCGATTTCCACCTTTCTTTGAAACAGAATTATAAATCAGTAATTGTGTGCAGTGCAGTAATACTCGGCGCCTATGTCAGAGGCTAGACTGCCGACCATCACTCTCTTCTGCGTATACTGAAGGAACGTGGGGCTGTAAGCTTGTCATATTAGTGATATTAACAGCACGATCAGACTTATACATGCTCATATTCTACTGGTAGGATGATCGTTAAATATTCTAGTCATGGGCGGATCTCGGCTTCATGTACCCGCTTAGCTTTTGGTGGAGTAAATAGCTACTGCTCGCATGCTATAGTCACAGCCGACATAGAGTGGACTTTAGTCCCTTCGAGCTGACCTACAAGTATGCAGAATTTGGGAGAGGGCATATCGTGTAGAACTTGCTTGTCTATTTGAATCACTTTTTGTGCAAAGGTACGTTCGATTATATTGTGCATGTCCTCATGCTTGCCTCTGCCGTATCAGTTCCTCTGTGCTTCCTAGGCATAGTAAGGTCTCGTATCAAACAAATATTTGAGATGAAGCTCAGCGAAAATTAAAATCAGAACGCTAGCAGAACTAGAAGACCCCAACATATTTCGCTTTTCAACCATCTCTGATCTTTTTGGCATACTAAAACTTACCAGAGCACAGGACGGTAAGGACGGCAGCCAGAACTTTTCCGTGCATGGTGGAAAAGCCTGTTTTTTCCCCTTTAGCAACGCCTACTGCTCAAGCGTTGTGACCTAGGCTGGCAGCAAGGCCGGGTATATATACGTCTCCTAGGTGCGGTCCCAACACGCTGCATTGGTGACGTGTCTTGCTCAATAGGGGCTTTACTTATTGTTCGCAAGTATTTTCCAGAAAAAGATATTGCAGGCTGTCAAGAGCAACAAAAAGAATGACCCTCTTTTCGACACGCACAGACAAACAAAGACGCCGTAAATGATTAGTTGGCTTGCGCACGTAAAGAAATTAGAATACCTTACGCGATAACTTATGATACGGGCACTAACTAGTTTATTTCTGACAGTAAGATCGAGGTAAGCAAAGCTCTACTTTGTTGCTGTGAGAAAACCAGCGCAGTTAAGGCATTGGTAAAGGTTTCAGAGAAGGGTTATTTTGTAGGCTGAAATCCCGTCAGGGATTCACACGTTGCGAATGTTTACAACCGTCGAATCATCGTGTCATGAATAACATGATACCTGTCAGGAACGAAACGCTGCTTGATTTGAAGGCGCTAGTTTTTTGTTTCTCAGTAACTACCTTTTACGTCCAATCTATTAAATTGTAAATCTGTGAGTCGGCCTAGTGGGAAGAAATACGTTTTTCAGAACATTAAATTGTATCTACGTACTGACAAATTAAGTGGCGCATGACTCGGTAAGCCTGAAACCGCAAGCAGCGGTCGATAGAAAAACCACAAGTAGGAAGTGCGTCTACCTGATGGCAATGTCTCCTTGCATACATTAGTTTCAATAGAGAACTAAGTATGTGTTCTGGTGCATAGTTGTCTGTTCTTGCGCCATTCGTTGCCTTTGTATAGTTCGTAGATCAGGGCCGCCACACATAGAGCCTCGCTTGAAAAAAAGCCAGGCAGGTAGCAAGATCGTTTCTCAACCGCGAACAGCTTGCATTTCCATTGTAGTCCTACCTTTCGAAATATTAACTAGAAAGCGAGCGCACTCGGTCGGCGACAAAAAAGCGAACAATGCAAAGCACGGAGCAGCACTAGGGAGAATCACGGCTAGTTGGCTAAGAGAAAACGTATCGAGACGCTCAATCATATGTTGGCTATTAGAAGGCAGATGATTTCAAAGAATAGTTCAAGAAAATATGTTTACACTCTAATGAATGCCAACATAGTGATGAGGACCCACATTTTCAATGCTGAGCATATTGAACTACATTACGAACTGCTTGGACGTACTGTACGAGGACCGCAATGCTTGTCAGCATCTCATATTAGGAAGGTTTGTCGCTCTTAATAGAAGAACCAGCCCCAGAAAAAATCTGCTCTTAAAAATACCTTTATTTCTCCCAAAGTCCGCGTTAAGTAAAGTAATCAAACTGTCCGTATCCGTGCGCTTGTCACAAAAGAACCAAATTTTGTTTGTGTTAAGACTGACGACATCCTCAGTTAGGGCAAAATTGCGAAATACCCTAATCTTACGTAATATTTCCTACGCGCGCAACATATGTATGAGTGTGAAATGCCAGCAGTTGACTGCATCGCTTTCGCTTAGTACGTGTGACACTGGTTATAAACGCCCAATGCCCGGCCGAGTTGTTCCGCTTATTTTAACATCTACCATGTTTCTGAGGTCCGAAACCTCCTCCTGTACCCTGATACTCTATTGCCCCTGCATATAGCATGTAATGCCATTTATTCTAATTCAGAATATCGTATATGTATATCCCTTAATAAAACATTTGGTTTATTAAGATGGTCACTCTTTAAGCTGTTCCACACTTTGCCTTGGTTGCTTTAATCTTTTCGCACGATGAACAATGGTACATATTATATAAGATAATACGCTAAGAAGTGTACATCTAATTCTTTTATGACGACTTATGCAGCCAAACTGAACCGGTTTCATTTATTCTACAAAAGAAAAAAAATCTCGGAATCTTCAGATGTTTGTTGAACTGTGTAATAATTCAGGTATTTGGGCGCTTTCACATCGCCCTGCAGTGGCTTCCCCTTTTCAATGATTGAGAAATTCGCGGACTTTACACAGACAAAAAAAAAAAATACGCACATAAAATCACAGCGAAATTCACTTCTTGTTAGTCAGGTAAGCCGCTATAAATAATTGAATAGCAGCACAAAGCCCATTCAGTCAGTGACGCTGAAGATAAAAAACAAAATACAGGCCAACGACGTGACCGTCTT
Source organism: Hyalomma asiaticum (assembly GCA_013339685.2). NCBI lineage: Eukaryota > Metazoa > Arthropoda > Arachnida > Ixodida > Ixodidae > Hyalomma > Hyalomma asiaticum. The sequence goes on along the minus strand of CM023486.1, from coordinate 73,523,760 downwards.
GTTCGCACAAAATGAAATCACACGTGGACGCGCACTGAAAATTCTCACACTATATTATACGCGCAGAACAGTCGCATAACGGCAGTAGAGTTTATACAAATGTTCACGCAGCCACAGGAACACGGATTCAGTTAGCATACGTGCAAAATGTGCGTAAACTTTGTACGTACTGCTTACCACATTGTTGGAATACACCACGCACCTAGAAGCTTGTTGAGTGCCAAACTTCCCTCTATTTCGCTGCATGTGTGGGCGATGAACCTACAATTTTCTCGAGAGTGGAAGGCCTGCGGTGCATTGCCGCAAAATTGTGTAATAAGTTATCTCAGTCACATTACAAAAATTCTAAGAAAGTGTTGTAAATCCTCATGCCGACAGACCCTGCCTTGTCGGCTTTCTCTCCGAAAAATTTTATGCAGAATATGTCGTGTGTGCGCGGTACCGAGCTTCAGGTGGCGAATCAGCGCTTGAAAAGCCCCTGTATTTGATGCCTGTGGTACTGTGCGATGTCAGTGCAAGTTGATGATGATGATGAAATAAACGTTTATTTCTGAGACAGTGTTCTGAGCGTGCAAGCTCAGGGCCACCCTTGGTGGGAGGGTCCCTTATTCCAGGAACCCTCTGGCTGCAGTCGCATCCCGGGCCCTGGTGACGAGCCGTCGTTGGTCGTCCAAGTCCCGGGTGGAGATTCTGGCCTCCCACGTCTCGGCGAGGAGGTTGATGTTTGCGGGCGCTGCGGGCTTGCTAGCGCCGTCTGCCTGGCGCCACGGGCACTCGAGCAGTAGGTGTGCTAGTGTGTCTGGCACATCGCAGATCGGGCAGTTGTAGGCGTAGCTCGTTGGGTAGAGGCGATGTAAGAGGATGCCGTGTGTGTACGTATTGCTCTGAAGCCTTCGGAATGCGGTACTTTCCGCTTTTGTCAACTTCGGGTGAGGTGCAAGTTAAAGTAACCAAGATGTTTAAACAGCGCTAACATAACTGGATGGAGACAAAGAAAACGCGCACACGGCGCTCAAAAACAATTTTGTTTGTGTTAAGACTGACGATATCCTCAGTTAGGGCAGAATTGTGAATTACCCTAATCTTACGTAATATTTCCTGAGCGCGCAACGTATGCATGAGTGTGAAATGCCAGCAGCTGACTGTATCGCTTTCGCTTAGTACGTGTGACACTGGTTATAAACGCCCAATGCCCGTTCGAGTTGTTCCGCTTATTTTAACATCTACCATGTTTCTGAGGTCCGAAACCTCCTCCTGTACCCCGATACTCTATTGCCCCTGCATATAGCATGTAATGCCATTTTTTCTAATTCAGAATATCGTATATGTATATCCCTTAATAAATCATTTGGTTTATTATGATGGTCACTCTTTAAGCTGTTCCACACTTTGCCTTGGTTGCTTTAATCTTTTCACACGATGAACAATGGTACATATTATATAAGATAATACGCTAAGAAGTGTACATCTAATTTTTTTATGACGACTTATGCAGCCAAACTGAACCGGCTTCATTTATTCTACAAAAGAAAAAAATCTCGGGATCTTCAGATCTTTGTTGAACTGTATAATAATTCAGGTATTTGGGCGCTTTGACGTCGCCTTGCAGTGGCTTCCCCTTTTCAATGATTGAGAAATTCGCGGACTTTACATAGACAAAAAAAATGCTCACATAAAATCACAGCGAAATTCACTTCTTGTTAGTCAGGTAAGCCGCTATAAATAATTGAATACCAGCACAAAGCCCATTCAGTCAGTGACGCTGAAGATAAAACAAAATACAGGCCAACGACGTGACCGTCTTGTTCACACAAAATGAAATCACACGTGGACACGCACTGAAAATTGTCACACACTATATTATACGCGCAGAACAGTCGCATAACGACAGTAGACTTTATACAAATGTTCACGCAGCCACAGGAACACGGATTAAGTTAGCATACGTGCAAAATGTGCGTAAACTTTGTACGTACTGCTTACCACATTGTTGGAATACCCCACGCACCTAGAAGCTTGTTGAGTGCCAAACTTCCCTCTATTTCGCTGCATGTGTGAGCGATGAACCTACAATTTTCTCGAGAGTGGAAGGCCTGCGGTGCATTGCCGCAAAATTGTGTAATAAGTTATCTCAGTCACATTACAAAAATTCTAGGAAAGTGTTGTAAATCCTCATGCCGACAGACCCTGCCTTGTCGGCTTTCTCTCCGAAAAATTTTATGCAGAATATGTCGTGTGTGCGCGGTACCGAGCTTGAGGTGGTGAATCAGCGCTTGAAAAGCCCCTGTATTTGATTCCCGCGGTACTGTGCGATGTCAGTGCAAGTTAAAGTAACCAAGATGTTTAAACAGCGCTAACATAACTGGATGGAGACAAAGAAAACGCGCACACGGCGCTCTTTTCTTTATCTCCGTCCCGTTTTGTTAGCGTTGTTTAAACATCTTGGAAACATACCATCTAGCCCAACCTGTTGTTCTAAAAAACCCGAGGTGGTCAAAATTTCTGGAGCCCTTCACCAAGGCGTCTCTCATAATCACATCGTTGTTTTGGGATGTAAAACTCCAGAAATCAATTAAGCGATCAATTGCAATCACTTCTGGAATTGAAGAGCGATATTTGGAGATTTTATATATTGCGATTTAGCATTGCAGTGTGAAAAGTGAAATGCAAGTGAAGAGTGAAGGCTAAATTCGCTTTAAATAGACCTTTATTCAAATAACGCTTCTCTGAGAACATGGGTTGCCATCTCCATACTATATATATATTATGTATGGGGATTATATAGTATGGAAGTTATATAGTATGGAGACGAATTATGGTATATGCCATAATTCGTCTTTGCTTGTGTTTAGTTTGCATTGGCGATAGGTGAAGCTGGTGCCTTAAAGTGATACTAAAGTGCAAATATGAATTAGTTGGAATTATAACCTAAATTTCGACATCTAGATTGTCGTTACTTCTGATATGTTATTTTAAATATTAAAAGAGAAAATGAATGCTAAGTTCTTTTTTCTTTGAAATTCGCGCCGGAACTTCTCAAACTAATGACGTCAGAAGGCTTATTTATTTATTTATTTATTTATTTATTTATTTATTTATTTATTTACTTACTTACTTACTTACTCTCGCCAGCTTTGTTCCATCATATGTTATGACACTCCCGGTTTCAAGTCTCTTGCTTCCTTGGAAAGCAATGTAGGTCTTTCTTACCGATAAATATTTGTGCAGGCCCCAGTAGAGGTCCTCAAATATCCATGACGTCACGTGTTTCAGTGCAGGAACTTCAGCGGCGTCGCCACCCGTGTTTTCTGCTTGCTCGTATCCGAGCTTACCGAGTATCTCCTCCTCGCAAGGTTAATTTTTTCGGTATGGTGCAAAGCCAACCTACCAATACAAGAAAAATTGTTTTCCACTCTATTCACCCTTTAAGTACTGTGCCGAGCACTCCTCGCTTGACAATTGATTCGTTGATTGATTGATTGATTTGATTGATTTGTAGGGTTTTACGTCTCAAAACCACGATTTGATCGTGAGAGACGCCGTAGTGGAGGGCTACGGAAATTTCGACCACCTGTGCTTCTTTAACGTGCACTGACAGGGCACAGTACACATGCTTTAACATTTCGCTTCCATCGAAATGCAGCCGCCGCGGCCGGGAATGAATCCCGCGACCCTCGGATCAGTAGCTGAGTACCATAGCCACTAGTCCACCGTGGCGGGGCAACGCTTGGAAGTTGTCCCAACGGTTATAGTGTGTGTGTGTGTGTGTGTGTGTGTGTGTGTGTGTGTGTGTGTGTGTGTGTGTGTGTGTGTGTGTGTGTGTGTGTGTGTGTGTGTGTGTGTGCGTGCGTGCGTGCGTGCGTGCGTGCGTGCGTGCGTGCGTGCGTGCGAGTCAGTGAGTGAGTGAGTGAGTGAGTGAGTGAGTGAGTGAGTGAGTGAGTGAGTGAGTGAGTGAAATAACTTTATCCAGTATAGAAGCGAGCGAACTCAACTTCGTGGCTAGGTACACTCGGAGACCACCCGATCAAACCTCTGTGCCCTTTCGCGGGCCCTCTGGACGGCCATGATTTGGGAGGTCCGGTCTTGAGCCTTAATTAGCCTCATCATTTCGTCTTGGGTGAAAGGGGGACAGGCAGAGGCACAGCCCCAAAGGATACGCTCGAAGTCTGCATAACCGCCACAAAGGGAACCATTCGGTGTACATAGTGCGCAGTGCCTCAGGGCAATAGGATAAGGGCTTTTTTGTAGAATCCTAGGAGTGACAGCCTCGGACCCTGCACAGTGAGGAGTATACGGCCGAGGCAGGTGTCTTCTTGAAAGATACTGGTGTTTGTGGATCTCGTTGTACGAGCAGAGAGGCTCGGGTCAACCTGGAGAGGACGCGTTACCCGGCGTACGGTCAGTCAAACCTAACTAGCTCCTGAACGGAACTCTGTGACTAAGGCAGTACCGGTCTGCGCAGTGTTGGCTATTCGAGTGGTTCTCATGTGTTATGTATTGCGCTGGAAATTTTCTCTGTCTTTAACTCTCGATTTATTGAGAGTTAAAGAAAGAGAAAATTCTCAGCGCAATACATAACACAACACAAGCACTCAAATAGCCACCACTACGCAGACCGACAGTGCCTGAGTCACAGAGTTCCGTGCGGGAGCTAGCGTCCGAAAAGTAGGTACACGCGTGTTCACATATAATTCGTTTAGTCGGTAAGGAAGAAGAATAATTATGCACAATACAGAACACATAAGAATAATAAACAATTTTGGAGACTTAACGGTTATGTCACTCATGTTGCTTTTAGGATAGACTGTAAATTAATATTTCCTTCAATTCAAAAAGTGGTCTTTTAATGAAGTACCGGTTGAATGGTTTCCTATCTGAAAGCGTTAAAATTTGCTCGAAGCGCACTTTGTGGCGAATCATATTTTCCGCACTCCTGTAGGAGATGATCCACAATTTTGTATGCGTGGCCAGAATAACACTTTGGACTATGTAGACGCATATTTTATCCCGTAGAATAAGTACCGCGTAAATGATATGCACGTATGGGCGCACAGAAAACATATGTGAACCGGCGATGCACTTATGTTGCAAGTTTTCCATTTTCGTTCAGATTTGACAAAATTGAAAGTTTCATACGTAGCTCAATAAAGAGCAAGTGTGAACTCCTCGCTTTTTAACCGAGCCAGCTATGTTTCCTGGTTCTATGGTATGTTTATTTTTTCTCAGAAGTTGCCGTATTTCGCTGCGCGAAACGGGGAAGACTATTTGGCTGTGAGTTATTGTGTGCACGGCTTGCTGCTGTATCCGCTGCAACGCTACCAGGAACATTGCAACATCCTGGAATCCAATGAAACGCGATTGCGCGATGCACATCGCTTCCTTTTGTGTGTTCTTCGAGCATTCCGTATAATAACATAGTGTTTTACAAATTTTTCCTATTGCTTCTTAGCGATGTAAGGGCGGCTTGCAAATTACTAAGAATATACCATTTTCGCGCTCTCTTTACCTTTCATATGAAGTAGGACGCACAGAGGATTGCAAAAGGTTCTGCAACGGTGGATCCAGTCATCGGTAGTTCAGATTAGGCACTTCAAGCGGGCTTGATCCAAACTTCGACCTCTACTGTAATGGTATTAAGATATCTAGTTCTGGAATTACGGAGCCGACTGACTGTACATGAATATGCTGCAGAACTTTGTGTGTGTGCACTTTTATATGACCAGGTTATCTCAAGTACATCTCGCTTAAGGCCAGTTCTTATTCTGCTAGCACAAACAATCCTTCGCTTGCGAATATCGCGCACTATAGTGTTCACAGCGGAGCTTTGAAGGCCAAAGTAATGCCGTACTCCGTGCGGAATGTCCGCAGAAAACAGCGGAGCTGTCATGCTGAATGGAAAAGTTCTTGCCCCTGACTACTGCCATGATGGTAGATTGAAGGGATCATGCGGACAATAAGAAAGAAAGAAAGAAAGAAAGAAAGAAAGAAAGAAAGAAAGAAAGAAAGAAAGAAAGAAAGAAAGAAAGAAAGAAAGAAAGAAAGAAAGAAAGAAAGAAAGAAAGAAAGAAAAGCTACCCCGCGTACGCCACCGACCAACTACTCAGACCTTTTACCTCAGCCCTATGCTACATCACAGCGACAGTGCTACGTGGCACTCATGGCGAACTTGAGACCCTTGCCACGTCTCCGTTGTGTACTCAGATGTCACAGACGCGGAAACGGTTTTTGTCTTGGGATGCCTAAAATACGATACGTTTGTCCTCCCGTTATTAGCTTCCTCTTTCGCATAACATGCATGATACACATAACACAAGTCCGCTCATCAGATAGCTGTTGGTATTGTGAGACTGTGATGAGGCAACAACTGCACTTCCAAGGACTGCGAGCGTCAGGCATTTTCTGCCTTAAGTAAAGATCTTGATTTCTCTGTAGCCAGCGCTCACCCCTGCTCCTCCTCCTGCACTGCATTCATTGATATTGTTGAAACATTTCCTATTTCTCGGCTCTACGGTGGTTCCCAGCGTACTCTGTGCGCTATTTCATTGGAAATACCTGCTATGGCCAAATTCTTTGCGGCGCGTGAATATGCGAGTTGTTCCTTGCTTGACTAGCGCAGTTCCTTCGAGATGTTCTTCGTATCTTCGTTATGCTATGTTATGTTTCGATAGTGCTCCATGTGCTACTTAGCTGTTTGCTGTTTGTACACGAGAGAGAGAGAGAGAGAGAGTAACTTTTATTAAACGTAAACATAGCTGATTCCCAGCGGGGAGCCCTAGTCGAGAGAACCACTGGGCTTTGCCGCCCGTCCAACCTGGTCGATCAGCGACTGCTGGTTGGCCAAGTGAAAGCTAGACAGTCGTGCCACCTATTGCTCCAGCGTGTGTTGCGCCGCATAATCCAACACTCTTTCACTCTTCCACATTACCTGGGGCTGTCCAAAACAACCAGAACGTTTCAGCGTTAGAAGATGCGTGGAAGGTTGGTTGTAGGTGCTATCGGACGGACGCCCACAAAAGTGTAGAAAAAGGAAAAAGAAAGGCACGGTTGGGTCATAGCGATAGGCCGAAGAGAGTGTCGTTTCATTTCTCCCGGCAAGCATTGAGATTTCCGCTGCGTCAGCCACACGGTAAAGCCTTCACACGAATAATTAGCAAACAACACGAACCGTAACCTACAACTCCTGATGTAGATGGCGAAAAGTTCAAGGTTTTACTAGGTGCGTCGCGAGCGCTTCGTCGTCTTCTGCACTTCCTTAGTGTGCATCTAAATGAAACACATGCACATCTCGAAGATATTTTTGCGACGTTTGTATGCGGTTTAATAATAAATACTAAAGGTAAAATTTCAGGTGCGGTGTGTAGTTTTTTTCCGCTCTTCAGCATAACTTCAACAACATTTTGAAGGACACTTTACACCAGTTAAAGGTGCTGCGCAGCAGGAAGAAAAAAATATACCATTACTGGATGTTCAATTCAGTACATTGTTTTGTCGACGTTATCGTGCTGTGCCTCAAGACCATTGTTTCCTTGTTTTCGGCGACAAAGCAGTTTGTTCTGTTTCGCTAATATCCGCACTGACACTTCCTGGAAAGCTACGCAGCGAAAGTGTCCGACATATAACAAAGAAGACTGCGAGCTATTCAGAAAAATGAGTCAGCTTTATCACATGGCAACGAGAACATGTTTCTAATTTGCGACTGCAGCCATCGAACCATAGCCTCATATTCGCATTTCACAAATAACCAGAGCTAAATTCGTTGTCACACCAAATTAAAGAAATTGAGGCCGTTCGCTACAAAAATGTCAAATTATTCGCAATATGTACATACAATCTACAATTGTTTGCTTCATTCTTGGCAGATATCTCAAGAAGGACACAGTGACAAGCCTGGGAATTTTGCGTGACTTGTGTCAAGCGCTGACATCACAGACGCTCTTCGACGCATGCGGCTCCAAAATCCCTGGTCACGCCCGTTCATGGCTTCGCATCAATGCAACCTGGCCCGCTTGGTGTCGGTCGCTGCGCGCCACTAGCAACGTACAAAAAGCCTGTGTTCCTGGCTCTACATTGCAGTCAGCGGCAAAGCCGGCCTTCATCACTGAATCGTTTGCTTCACTCTTGGCAGGTGGGTTATTGTAACTTCACCTTGTACTTAGTTTTTTGGTTGTTGCCGCTGACTGCACTGCGATGCCTACTTTGTGTTCATCATGTACCAAGCCCGTCGAAGGCAAATTCCTGGTGTGTTCGAGTTGTAAGGGAAGCTTTCACTTAGGGAAAAACTGTTCCGCGATAACAGACAGTGCTTATATCAAAATGTCTACGGTTAAGCGTGAAACATGGGCGTGTCAGACGTGTAAGTCTGGCATTGGTTCGGGTGACAGCGATGGCTCACTTGGACCCCAGTTTTCTACTGTTAATACCAAATTGGACCAGTTAACTAGCACTGTTGAGATGCTTGTGTCAAAAGTTGAGGAACTGCTCTCTTTCAAGGAAACCTGTGAAAAGATGGCAGACACAGTGACAGAAATTCAAACGTCTATTGACTTCCTGTCGGAAAAATACGATTCCATGCTCTCTACTATGACTTCTAACCAAGCCGAAGTATCTCATCTAAGAACTCAGGTGGAAACTGTTTCCATTACAGTTGCCCGACAAGCTGAAGTCCTTGACAGAGCGACGGTGCAAATAAATGAACTCGAACAGTACGGCAGACGTTGCAACTTTGAAATTCATGGCCTCCCTTCTAAACCAGGTGAAAACCTGAGGTCTTTCATTAGTAACTTAGCTGAACGTCTGAACCTAGCAAACTTTCAAGAAGATGAAATATGCAAGATACATCGTTTGCCGACCCACGATAAATCCAGCCCAAGCCCGCCCATTCTTGTACAAGTAGAGAATACTTCAGTAAAAGAAAAATGGCTTCGAGCTCGAAAGGGCCTCCGTAATCTTGCCCAGTCGGATCAGTTTCCTCGATTGTTCATTAATGAACACTTAACACGTATGAACCGAGAGCTGTTTCGATTGGCCCGCTCGAAAGGAAAGGAAAATGGTTATAGCTTTGTGTGGACGAGAGACGGAAAGGTGCTCGCAAGAAAAGCTGAAGGAGCACCTACCATTCGGATCGAAAAACTATCGGACTTGGATAGGCTTGCATAGTCATGGTGAACGTTGAAAGTATCACCTGCACCGACTTTTCGAGTGCAGCCAAATTCTTCTCCGATACCTCATCTGACGGCTTTAAAGTAGCGCACGTCAATATTCGTAGTCTTCGGAAACATTGGGATCAGTTCTGTGCCATCACTTCATCATCTCACCTAACTTTTGATGCTTTCGTCTTTACGGAAATCAACCTTCCATCCGAACTTGTTGCACAGTTTGCTCTGCCGGGTTACCAAGCCTTTTTCTGCACACGGCCAACAAGAAAAGGAGGAGGCATTGCAGTTTTTATAAGCAACAGATGGGCAGCATCACAGTTATCCTTTTCCTTTTCACAAGCCGAAGTGTTAGCGCTGCGATTGAACACGCCCTCTTTTTCGGTGATCCTTTTATCGGTGTACCGGCCTCCCAGTTTCAATGCGCGGCTTTTCTTATCCGAACTTGAGTCTACACTATCATCCTTATCGCTAGAAGAGCATGTGTGCATCATAGGTGACGTCAATATTGACCTTTTGCGTCCCACGGTAGGCATCGTTGCTGATTATCTTGACAGCCTTTCGAAATGGGGCTTAGAATGCGGAATAACTCAGGCGACTCGGGAGGAATTTTTGGCTGGCAAGCTTGTCCTGTCATGCATTGACCACGTTTTCGTGCGCGCGCAAAACCTGTTCACAAAAACCGCAATAATACAGATGAAGCTTGCTGACCATTATTTTGTTTGCGGCTCAATCAGATGTCCACATACGGCGACGATTTCAACCGATGCAAAAAAACTAATTTCGGTGCTTGATCAAAAAAAATTTGATAGACTGGTAGCTCATTATGACTGGAATTCTTTCTTGTCAATAATGTCTCCTGTTGATCTCTATGATAAGCTAGTAGAAGCTCTAATAAGCTTAAATAAAAGTGCTACACTAACAATACATATTAAACAACGCAACTTGGATAATAAATGGATGTCATCACATGTACTCGCGGCAATAAAAGAAAAGGATCTGCTTTGGACACAATGTAAACGTTATCTTAATTGTTCAGACTTGCGAGTGAAATTTAAGCAAAGTAGAAATAAGGTTAATGCCAGTGATTCGATCGGCTAAACGATTTCATTTCCGAGCTAAATTTAGGGATGCCAGGAACAACAGTAAAAAAACCTGGTCGTTAATTAACACCTTTAGAGGCGTAAACACTCGTGTCAATATTTCGAATATCGTTTTTTCAGGTCTAGCCAATAACGCACAGGACATTGCTGATGAATTTAACAGCTTTTTCTCTCGGACAATTAAAAACGCAAACTCCCAGGTAGGCCCGTGCACTTTACGTCACAGTGTTAATGATTCGGCCTATCTGCCTTCAATTTCTAAAGAGGACTTACGATGTATCATCTTCAGTTTAAAGTGTAACAAATCTGCTGGTATCGATGATATTTCTATAACTGACTTGCGCCGTACCTTTGAATATACTTATGAAGTTCTGCTAGCACTACTAAATCGCATTATTTCTAGTGGGGAAATTCCCATAAATTTGAAAACAGCAATAGTTATACCTCTACACAAAAGCGGTGCGCGTGATAAAATTGAAAATTATCGACCGGTATCAATTCTTCCTTCTATAGCACAAATACTAGAAAAACATTTGTTGTTAACGATGACAAGCTTTCTCGACAGCCACAACATTTTATCGCCCTGTCAGTATGGTTTTCGGCAGGGGAAAAGCACTCAAACACTCTTGGAAGATTTTTCTGATCAGTTGAATTCTGTGTTCGATAACAACAAGGTTGCCTGTGCGCTCCTTCTTGATTGCAGCAAGGCATTTGATAGCGTCCATCATACCTTGTTACTGGACAAACTTTTCCAATTAGGATTTAGGGGTGCTTTCTGGTGTTTGCTGGCTAATTTTCTACAAGGCAGGCGTCAACTAGTATCCGTTGGGCAATCTCGTAGCGCGTTCCAAGCCATCAATACCGGCGTTCCGCAGGGATCGATTCTTAGTCCGTTATTGTTCAATATTTTTGTAAATGACCTTCCTAGTACGATACCGGTTTCTTTATATCAATATGCCGATGATACAGTGATCTTGACGTCTGCCAACAACTTCTATGAGGCCATTATTCTCCTGCCGTCAGCTGCTACTAAGGCCATGGATTGGTTTCGAGACAACCTTATTAATATAAATGTGTCGAAAACTAATCTAATCTGCTTTCATAATCCATTGAAGAAAGTAACCCTTGACTATCCTTTCATTTTGCATTGTTCCGATTGTTCATCCTGCTCTTGTAAACCATTGCAGTATTCATCTGTTGTGAAGTACCTCGGCTTATACATTGATAGCGACCTTTCTTGGAATAGTCATCTCGCCTATGTTTGCAAAAGACTTCGCGCCGTATCATGTTTGCTATATAATATAAGATACTATATGCCGTTTTCAGTACGAAAGATGATAACACACGCTCTAGGATACAGTATACTGCGTTATGGAATAACCATTTACGGACACTGTGCTGTCCGATGGCACAACAGATTAGATAGTATACTGCGTTCGATCTTAAAAAATATATCTTATGACCTCAACATGAATTCTGAGAGAGACATTTTCAAAATGCTGTTAATGCCGAATTTTAATGATCTTTTAATACAAACGGTTGTCTTAAAACATTTCTGGTCAAAAGAATTCTTGGTTCCTTATGTCCCTTCCCGCTCACTAAGGCTCAAAGTCCGTTATTGGAGACCAAGATGTTCAACAAGGTATGGAACTAGGACACGAGCACATTATGTTCCAACTTATTTCAATGTACTGCCCCCCAGCATTTTTCGCGTAAAAACAAAATACAAATTAAAGAAACTGCTAAGGCGTATGTGTCTATATGTGTAATTTGCATCTGGTGTTCTTTCATATATGCACTCATTTGCAAGCACATTTCTCAGCAATTATTTAGTGTGGCACTTTGCTTGTGAAACATCGCTGTCTTTCTGCTGTTTGTTTCACTTTCAATATTTGTAACTACTCTATAATGAGGATGATTACCTTTTATATGCCCTGTTGCTTCTAATCTAATGTGCACGTTATTATGTTATATCATCTCTCTTGTCATTAACTACAATAATGTAACGCTTTCGGTTTTGTTTTCTGTCTGCCAGGCTCTGCCGCTCAAGCCTCCAATTGGCTTTGGCAGGCCTAGCCATATTTACTGCTTTATTTGAAGAAATAAAAGGTATTATTATTATTATTATTATTATTATTATTATTATTATTATTTTATTATTATTATTACCAAATAAAATCTCATTTTCATTGTTCCATCTGTATATTTTACAGCACAGGTCATTTAGATGACAATAGAAAATTGGCACTAGCTCCAGAAAGATTGTAAACTAGGGCTTAACACCGACACACATGATAGCTCTGATGTAATTTGAATGTACAAGGAAACATAATCCTGTTACGAGGAGGTAATGCGAATGTGGCCCAACTGCTCTAGAGCATGAACTCTAAAAGGCGAGGTTTAAAGAGGAACTTCGGCACTTTGTTTACTATATTCCGATATCGCTGCTCGCTAATGGTACTCATAGTCCTGTGGCAGGCACAGTGGTTCAATATGCCAAGAAACTTCCCGATAATCTTATATAACCGATTGAACGATGCGTTCAAACCGAAACCGAAACGGGTAGACGCTTCATGCAGCGCAAGCGGTGACGTCACAGCCTCCCCGCCATCAGAAATATGGAGCTGGGGACGGAAATCTGAAAGTGGCGATGTCATCTGATAATGTATTGAGTTACGCAAGCTCTTCTCAGCTTGACAGCGACGATTTGAGCGATGAAGTACCACCGTTTTGCTCCTGACCGCCCCCCTGGTCGGGAAGGCAGCGTTTACGGTAATAACGTCAAAAACACATGGTGGCCCGCTTGGGAATCCGCTAAATATTTTAAATATTGATCTTCACGAAAACTAAATGAATTTCAACCACCTGGCTTGGCAGGTATTATTAAAGTACCGAAGAGAACGTACATTGGACATTTCATTGAGATCAGTCGACACTAGAAAATTGCGCTCATGTTGCCTGTCTCCTCTCTGTGGTTTGTGTGTTCTTGCGCTAATTATGTCTCATCCAAGTACGCGCCAACTAGCCCTGCTTTCTTCGTTAATATTGGCCCTTTATGCGCCTTAAAACTTCTTAGTTCTTGCTTTTGGTCTCCTTTCTTTCTCTGCAAGGTATTTTTTAATAGTATCTAACGTCGATGTGTGAGAACGTAGTTATTGTTTCGAGGTTACTACGTTCTTATCGCCCGTGTATTTCAAGTTTGTGCAAGATGAGCAAAGGGTACATTTTCTTTCTTTTTCTTTTTTGAAATTACAATTTACCGTGCTCTTCGTCCAGGCGAAAAGCACCTAGCCGTGAAAAATCAATCCGGAGATTACAAAGTTGTAATTTGCCAGCGCTAAATAAATGTTTATAGTGTAAAGAAAATTGTGCAGTATTCAAAGCGCATACTCATTGCCTGCAAACTCATATTATCATTCACGAAAACCCCAAATTTGCGGCGCATACGGCAACAGTGCAGTGGACTGTTTCACATATTGGAGGGCGGATGTTAATGAGAAGAGCTACTTCAGAAACGTTGATAGTAATACAGTTCCTAAGAAACCGTTGTTGACAGAAATAGGCGCAAGAACTTATTACCTTATATATATATATATATATATATATATATATATATATATCAATGACCACTTCCTGGCTATCGGGATTAATATACGACCAGATAGGCAGGCACAGTGACAAACATAGTACTTAGTATTTATTCTGACGTTGCGGAAAAAGGCATGTCTCCAGCCGAAACGTCAGAATAAATACAAAATATTATGTTTGTCACTGTGAATCTCGGAATATATGTATATATATATATGAGTAGTAGACCCTCGGAATTGGCCACAAAAATGCGGAAAGCGTTTATTCAACGTTTCAGCCGGAGACCGGCCTTCAACATTTCAGCCGAAGGCCGGTCTCCGGCTGAAACGTTGAATAAACACTTCCCGCATTTTTGTTACCAATTCCGAGGGTCTACTACTCATCTGTCTTCACGCCTCCGGCCTATTCACCACCATGACTGCTGGGTGATTCCACGTAAGATCGAACAAAGCATGGCTGGTCACCCTCTTAAATTTATTTCAAAATTTTATATATTGCTGCCCGATGTGTGGAAAGGAGAGATCCACAATTGGTTTTGCTAGAAAAAAATTTGTCGAAGCGCCGGGAGTCAATAATGACGAAGAGGTGGAGTGCCGCGCTTACCTGCTCTTCTGTCTTGGCCAACTTTGGTTAATAATTACACAAGCTATACTAAGGTTAGGTGGCTGAAACTTTTTAAAGTAAATACACGCATGTTTTTACTTGTGATAAATTATTTTTGCTTTTTATGGGGAGTGTACTTATTTTTATAAAAATCCTCAAAATCAGCCCATGATGTATTTTTCTGTCCACTTTGCGGGCTTATATCTCAAAAAAGGCTTGTGGCAGAGCAGCGAAAATTCAGCATTATGTTCTAAGCATACTCTTTTGTCAAACTGCAAAAGCTTATATTTATATGATTTTTCAATAAAGAGATAAGGGCGGGCGAACTTCAAAAAAACAGCGAACAGTGGAAATTTCTGAAGACAATTAAAAAAAAAACCCATTTTTGATATTTTTTAAACTTTGTGCACTTATTCTCCTTCACGTTGGCTTTCACAATCGCCAAAAACATGTTGCATAATTTTGTTCCACTAGGAGTTACAGGCCGTCAAATTATACCCTTATGGAAGGCTCAGCGAACCATGAACGTCTGATTATTCTGACATTTGTGATCGCGTACGGCCTTCAAATTTTGGCATGATAATGTGCCCTGTCATTCATTTCTGAACGCTGCATATTAGCTGTGAGGAGCACAATACTGAATGATTAGGGGTCAGTTTTGTAGGCGTGGGGTTCTTTGATACGCCGCGGTGTCGTAGTGCAGACAGATATTTTCCGCCTTTACCTCAGCAAAAAGGCAGTAAGAACTCAATGCGTAGCTTAGATCCCCCCCCCACCCCCCCCCCCTGCTTGGCAAAAAAAAATGAAAGGTAGGATAAAAATGCAATAAGCAAGGAGCGCTTTCCAAAGAACCTTTAGCAAAATGGAAAATTTGTGGAGGTCAAGAAGAACCGCTTCATTAATTCATGTTTCTGGGCTGAAATCGGGTTTATTCGATTGATTAGACAGTTCAGATTTCTTCTTTCATGTACACGTAACTCCTTCCAAGCAGGCCCGGCTATTCGTGCCACGTACAAACCAGGAGATGCTTTCGTTGACGTGGATAGCTGTCAGGCATGCCAACACCATGGAACGCGGGTACTCTCATCCACTCTTCCTTCTTTAACTCGCGGAAGGCAACAAGTTCTTTTTCTTCAAGGTGTATTAGATGCAGCCCTTTCAGTTTCTCTGAGAAAATGGTTGCAAAGTCTCTGGATGCACGAATTGCACTTTCAGGGTTTGTCCTCAAGTTGTTGAGCATTGCCTGATGCTTGAAGGGACCTCCGACTCCATCGCACGCGTTTTTCCCGTGTCCAGTTGCTGAGAATAACCATTGGGTACTGGGACAACAGCTCCTTCCGAACTATCTTTTTTTTTTAAATGACTGGCGGTTTCATCACTCACATATGTCACCTTGGAGTAAACCGGCAGGTTGTCTTCCATCTGAGATAGGTGCGCGCGTCCGGTTACCAATTGTTTTGCTTTTGTTTCCTTTGGCGTTCTATATCTTGCTTTGGCACTGGAGTGCCACGTTCTTGCGTTATACTGACCACAAGTGGCGGTGCACCTTTTCTCTGGCGGCGGCGGCAGCTGTCGACCGCGTGCGTGAAGCGAGCGCTCATAGCTACCTGATAGTGTTTTGATCTTGCTTCCATCTCCGCCTTGTTATTAGGGCCTAACTATGGTGCGAAAAAAGACAGAATGGATAGCGAATCTTTAATGCACACGCGTTGAAGTTATCCAAGAAATGTTTCGAACACTTTTGGTTTCAGGAGGCGAAAAGGAGCTGACTGTGCCTCTCTTACAGAGAGCATCTGGGGGCGCGCGCACCTGCTCGGTAGCCCCGCACTCATGGCCGCTCGGGTGACCAAATCATGTCTAAATTGACGTCATCGGTGCCACTGACACCTTTTTTCGGTGCTGCTGGCCTCTTAAGGGCCAGAAATTCAATTCTGTTTTCATTCTATACACTCAGCGGGCAAGAAGCCGGATCAACAACAATTGCCTATCATTGCGTAGGGGTGTAATTTGACGGCCTGTAACTCCTAGTGGAACAAAATTATGCAACATGTTTTTGGTGATTGTGAAAGCCAACGTGAAGGAGAATAAGTGTACAAAGTTTTAAAAATATCAAAAATGGGGTTTTTTTTTAATTGACTTCAGAAACTTCCACTGTTCGGTATTTTTTTTGAAGTTCGCCCGCCCGTATCTATTTATTGAAAAGTTATATAAATATAAGCTTTTGCAGTTTGACAAAAGAGTATGCTTAGAACGTAATGATGAATTTTCGCTGCTCTGCCACAAGTCTTTTTTGAGATATAAGCCCGCAAAGTGGACAGAAAAATGCATCATGGGCTGATTTTGAGGATTTTTATAAAAATAAGTACACTCCCTATAAAAAGCAAAAATAATTTATCACAAGTAAAAACATGCGTGTATTTACTTTAAAAAGTTTCAGCCACCTAACCTTAGTATAGCTTGTGTAATTATTAACCAAAGTTGGCCAAAACAGAAGAGCAGGTAAGCGCGGCACTCCACCTCTTCGTCATTATTGACTCCCGGCGCTTCGACAAAATTTTTTCTAGCAAAACCAACTGCGGATCTCTTCTTTCCACACATCGGGCAGCAATATATAAAATTTTGAAATAAATTTAAGAGGGTGACCAGCCATGCTTTGTTCGATCTTACGTGGAATCACCCTGCTATATATATATATATATATATATATATATATATATATATATATATATATATATATATATATATATATATATATATATATATATATATATGCATTTGGCAGCAAATATGGTTTCACTTACTTCTGTCCGTCTATCGTTCACTTCTTCAGCAAACTAAACCTTACGTGATCTTATTTGGCGGACTACGCTAGTCTTCAAAAAGAACAGCAATATGACTTTCATTCATGCAACTCATAAATTAAGTTCGTTGTAGTGCCTTTATGCACTTTCAAAATAATTACGAGGATTATACGTGCCAGAACCACGACATGACTATTCGACACGCCTTACTGGGTGGCTCCGGAGATTTGGACGCCCTGGGTTTCTTTTACGGGCGCTGCCAATGCACAGTGGACGGGCCTATTTCACCAATAATGCCAATGCCGCGACTGCGATGAAACCCGCATCCTTCGGGTCAGATGCCAAGCACCGTAATCGCTAGAGCAACGCGTCGGACTATGCACATAAAATAGAACGCTTGTGTAATATCGATACTATATATTCATCCTGTGAACTGCAGCTCAACTCTTATATAAAGAATTGAACGATGCTTCCTGCATTGCAGCGGCGTCTCGCAATTTCATCCCTCACTTGAAGTGTTCTAAGCTAGCTCAGATAATGCTATGGCGTATGCTTCCGGTAATTTAGTAAACGTAGTATGAAGTCGGAATGATGCTTTTGCACATTGAATGCCAAATGCGTAAACAGGGTAATACAACTTGGGGTTACCACGCACTGGTGCGAAGATCGAGAAAACAGCGGAGCTGGTGGCATTTCCCTACTCCTTTCCTACCTTCCCACCCTCACTTACCTTTCCGCGCCCTTGCTATACTATAATGTACAGGACTATGCTATGCTTTACCCTCTCCCCTTCTCGTTTTTCTCCTCTTCACCCTTAGATTATTCCTCCTTACGCTCGATTATCTTGCTGGACTATACTGCACAAGCGTATGCCATGTTTTACCCTCTCCCTTCCTTCTTTGCTTTCTCCTCACCCTTACATCATATCCTCCTCAGAAGGACCGACTGTTGGGCGAGTTGGTAATTCATACCGAAGAGTAGGAGCACGAAGCAGACACAAAACGCAAGGAAGCAGCCGTACGCTGCGCAAACTCCTCCTCTTCTGTTTTCCACCACCCTACTATTCGATACATGGCTATGCTATGTTAAGACCTGCTTGGCGCGTATCCGCTTTCCCTGTTGCGTTTAGTTTCATCGATGTTGCATCGATGTTGCATCCATGTTGCATGCACGTTGCATTTATGTAGCGGTGGGCTGAGCGCATGAGTGCCAGTGAAAAAAGAAGCTCGCCCACATGCCGAATGTTGGACCTGGCATAGAAACGCACGCGACCTTATTTCGTTGACGACGATAGAACATTGGAGGGAACAACTGAAGGCTTAAACAGCTTCGGTGTTAAAAAAGTCACAGTTTCACGGCAAGGGCGAAGCAATGAATGCGATATGAAGAAACTGTAATGCTATACGAAGCTTCAGGAGCAATATTAATTAAAATACCGCAACGCGAAGAGCGTGGAGGCAGCTTGAAATTTCCAGCGCGTCCCTCGAGCTCAAAGGAGGCCGCTAAATGAACAAACAGAAGATGAGCGCGAACTATCAAGTGAAGCACGCACGAAACGAACGCACAGATATACACCGAACGAGCGCGAATAAGCTGTCACAATGGACACTCTCAGTTTGAACAGCGCTCCTGTTGCAAAGGCGGCCGAAGCAGCGAAGGAAAACTAGCGTGCTTCAAGTGTCGAGCTGTGACACTTGATAGTTCGCGCTCATCTTCTGTTTGTTCGTTTAGCGGCGTCCCTTGAGCTCGAGTGACTTTCGTACGCTCCCGTAACATCAGCGCGGACATCACGGTGAAAGCTCGAAACATCCCTCGTCCTCTCACCACGAGACAACCGCGCGAGCAGACAGCGGAAGGGCAAGGTTCTCCCCGCGCAAATATTAGAAGAAGCGAGCGAGCTGGCCGACGAGTTTTAAATGCACCCGTTGCGCTCCTCACGCCATCTCGCTGGTAATGAAGAAACGCTTATAAGCGCCTGCCGTCTCTGAGTCTTGCCAGCGGTAAAGAGAGAGAGATGAAGAGAAAGGCAGGGAAGTTAACCAGATATTAGACTCCGGTTTGCTACCCTGCACTAGGGAGAAGGGGGAGGGTGTTAGAAAGATGACCAGCGGTAAAGGGTGTGCATATAAGGCTTGCCGTTAGCTCCCTGAAGGATCTGCTCTTTGTGGCGTAGTGGTTAGCGCCACGCGCTGCGGAGCGAGAGGTTGCTGGTTCGATTCCGCGCTTCGGAAGCATTTATCTGAATTATTTTTCTTTGGCACTTATATATATATATATATATATATATATATATATATATATATATATATATATATATATACGGTTGATGACGGCGGCGGCGGCGACGGGGACGGCAAAAACCAGCCGAGACTGTCCATATAATTGCTATCGCAATAAAATGATCGGCCCCTCCAATCCATGAAGATGGTCTTTCAGCGATGCTTTGTAATGTTTCTAATATTAATATTTCGAATATGTCTCAAATTGAAAGCCAATAGAAAACTTCTATCCTCCAATCACCGGTGCAGTTTTTTTTCTTTTTTACGTTGCGTTTTAATCTGTTTCGCTTGTTTTCTTTATTTAGTGTTTCTTCTATTAGTTTCATGTGCTATGTTTCATGTGCTATTCATTTCATGTGCGATACTGCCTATGTTTCTTGTTAGGAAACTTTACCTTATGATTGCCTTTTTAACATTGCATAATAATGCCACACGTAGTTGTTTTTACACCATTCCATGTTTACTTATTCTTGTCATGTATTCTTATTTCATTGTTCAATGTGTATTTTATTTATTTACCACATTCACTGTATCCCCCCCCCCCCCTCCTATGTAATGCCTTCTCGGCCTTTACGGCACCTCAAGAAAAAAAAAAAGCGGTTACGTACGTGTCGCTTTAGCGTCGCTTATGTATACCGAGCGTCGAGTAGCGTACTCCGTAAGTATGGTAAGCCAACACAGCCGAAATGTGCGGCTCCATTGTTTATTACTGGGTTAATCCGGCAGGCTGATTAAAACCTTTCTCACTTAATGGTTATCTTTTGTGCTTCTTAATGAGGTAATACACACGTTTGGCTTGGGTTTGTCAAAGCGTTTATTTCGAATGCTATGCATTGAGCTTCGCATAATCACCATACCGTCATGTAATAGTGGGCTGAGGGAAAGCGTTGGTCCAGCGCACTCTTTCTGCGGACTACTTTATGGACAGCTTCCTTCTAAAATGTATTCCACATTGATGAGAGCCCAGCCGCGGTGGTCTGGTGGCTATGGCACTCGGCTGCTGATTTGAAGGTCGCGGGATCGAATCCCGGCCGCGGCGGCTGCATTTCGGTGGAGGCGAAATGTTCAGGTCTGTGCATTGTGCGATGCCAGTGCACGCTAAAGAACCCCAGGTGGTCGAAGTTTCCGGAGCCCTCCACTGAGGCGTCTCTTATAATCATGTCGTGGTTTTGCGACGTTACAATTCCCAAATCAATCAAATCGCAGTGATGAGAATCTGGAGCTAATATCATCAGCGCTGCAAAGGCTCAGTGCTTCTTGCATGAAGCTTTTTGAAGCTTAGGCTTCTAGTTCGGTAATCTATTCCAAATGAGAGCAGTCGTCACGCTTGTGCCCGCAGAAATTATGCTTCTTTATTATCCGAGCATTTTAGCTGTCTACAAGAAGCAGGAATGTGTTGCACCTGATCAGTTGCCATTACGGGTAACACAGCTTTTTAGTAAAGTAATATTTAAGACAGCTTTACTGAACCAAGAGAAAAATACTAAAATTTTTGCCGCTACATTTTCAGTAGAAGTCGCATCGACTGGCACGTCGACTGTCCTTTGTCAACCAAACAAAAGGTTCGGGCCTGGCGCCTTGCACATAGTATTTTTGAGCCCCTTGAAGAGCTTGAAACTTCAGTTTCCTTGTTGAGATTGCGTAACCGGGGAATTGTGAACAAAGAGAGTGAATATAAGCAGGCGCTGCAGAGATCACAGATTGTTTTACGCATGCACCACCTACAGAGAATGCAGGCACTCTTCTCCATTGCTTCTGTATGCGTATGAAGCCAATACGTTTTGTACAGTACATCTCTCTGACGTTCGCAGCTTACAAGCAACGTCTTTAAGCAAGAACAATGAGTTCGACACGGGGAGCTTCACTTGATTCACTTCGCGACAATATCCTGTGCAAAGTTCTCGTGTAGAGAGACTTTTGCTGTAGACGTCGAAGGCATTTGTGCGCATATGTTAAAACAGCTGCTTCAACTCCGCAAGTACGTAGAACGAAGCTATGACGTTGTTCGATAGAAAGAGAATTCTATTTCACTCTATTTTATTTCTGCTGTCGTTTGTGTAAAAAGTTTGTTCTATGTTTTAAATTTTAACTCTACTCCTTGTTTTGTGTTTCAATGTTACCTTCCAATGTCAGCTAGATTAGCTGCTAAGCCTGGTTAAAAATTACAGAAGTCAATAAAGGCGATTTCTTTAGAAAGTGAAAGTATGAACAGCAGCAAGTTCATTAGCACATTTTTTTTTGTGACAGTAACGGTATGGCAGGCTCTCCAGTACACTGGTAGAACGGCACGCAGATGAGATGGGAAACCTGACTTTGTTGCGGACCATGCGCCAACGCAACACTTATCGCCTTTGAAGTGAGGGAAAGGACTTTTTTTTTTGCATTTCTAAAGGTCACTCCTAGCAGCAATGTGCTTGGTATATATACTTGTCAGGATTTAGGGCAACACTCTCCTGAACCTGCCGTCTTCTAAAACACGTCAACGCGTCTCTGTCATCAGGTCTTTTATACTCTTGGGGAGAATGGCAAATCTGACCTACCAATAATTAAAATGTGGCGATATCTCAATTGACAACTTTCTAGTACTACTGACTAGAAACTTGAAGAAGTAGAACTTCCGTAATATGACGTAAATTCGCGCCTTTGGGGCACTGGCCAGGTCACACAATCTGTGAGTAATTGCGTCAAGCAAGACTATTTGTAGTAGCACCATGCCCTCTGAATTGAGCGTCCCCATGTCGGCTCAGTGGTACTTTTCGCTTGACGGCAGCAAATATCTTAGCCGAACATCTAAATAGCGTGCTCACAAGCCGTGTGAGAGCACTTTCACGAAAATACAGTCAAATGCACGTCTTCTGGAGAAGTGGGAAAACCCGTTCCAATTTCCTCATGAGCCTACTAAATTACAATTTTTTCACCAAATTTTTTCATCTAAATGTCCCAGCCCGATCTTTTCGCACTCACCGACAATTTCCGGCCGGTTTCTACGCCTTCCTTCAACGTAGATAAAGGCCAACATCTCGCACCTCAGATGTGCTTGAATTCCTTCCAATATGTCAATCGGTGACCATGAATCTGGCCACACCATGTCTATGTGGTGTTACAGAATGCATTCGGTGAATACATCTACAACTACTGCGTCATCGCCTCGAACTTCATAGAGGTCCAAGATATCGACTTGTCTGCTACAAATTTTTATATTTGGGCTCTATTCTGCGTCCTGACTTCATAGTTCATCGCAGTGTTCACGGCTTTCCGACGGCCCGCAACTTCAGGAAATGTTCCCGTGACACCATTGCTCTTGGAGCCATGAGAAACCCAAAACAGCAACTCAGGGCCTCCTCTAGCATAGAGCAGTTTCTTATAAAAAATCCTGCCGATCCCTCGCTTTGTGAGAATCAGTGTCACGCGAAGTATTCAGCGAGAAAATTGCCTATGACGAATTGTTCGACATTGAGCCCTACGTTGCGAGTACGATCAAGGTCTTTGTGCAAAGCGCAGTGGGTACCCATTCATGGGTACGGTTAACGTGCTCTAACCAGGAACGTCGACAGCACCATAGCGACTGAATCGTCGCTGAAACGTTGGCACTCCGAAGCACCGACGTCTGTTTCGTCTAAGAAAAATGCACTATACGGTGCCTTGACGTGTTATCATAAGCGTTGTTTGTTCAATTATTTCTATAGCACCGAGCACAGTTTCACGAGAGCATGTGGAATGGTAGCGGAAAATATGTATTGCTATGACAGTGCTTATCACACATTAAAAGCGCAATTAACGTTACACAAGCACCATCTTTACCACTGCAGGTGCAATAGGTTTACTTACTTTTTATACCGTGTGGGAAGAGCGGCCGTAGCCTAGTGGTAGCGTGCTTGCTTGGCATCTCGAGGGCCCGTGCTCGGTACACCCCTAGCGCTTGGTAAGTTGAACCTGTGTCCGTGTGCTTCTTATGTGTACATTTTAATCGCAGACAAACGGTGTATACCTTCCTTGTTTTAATAGTGGAGCCCTTTAAGCCGGCCGTTCAATGTGTGGGCCGATCCTGGAGGCAGTGAACCGGCCGTGCGTGGTGCAGATAACTGCGCGTGAATACAGTATCGTTAATGGTGACGTGCATAACGAGTACGTCATTTTAGTGATGAAAAGATCAGTCATTCATGTTCGTCATACATCTATACCCTATCTCCCAAATATCTGGGTATAGTAGGTGAACGAGGTGACCAGGAGAGCACCGAGACGTAGATAGATAGATAGATAGATAGATAGATAGATAGATAGATAGATAGATAGATAGATAGATAGATAGATAGATAGATAGATAGATAGATAGATAGATAGATAGATAGATACTCTCGGTAAAAGTGATTCAAGTTCGCTAAGAAGCGCTTCGCATTTAATAATGCGTAATGAACTCAGAAAAATATGCATGCCCACCCGATATTAACCAAGCTTAGGTAAAGAAAAAATTCTGCATTTTTTGTTCGTGTGCACTTCGACATGGTCATATGCTGACCTGCTGCTCCAATTCAGAAAAAAAAAGGAAAACGATATTAATAGATAACATTACGCCTTTCAAGAGCAAGCAAAGTGGGCATTGCCGTAAGTCGTGAGCGATTGCTTTATTCAACCCAATGAGCCTCCCGTTCAAAACTTATTCTAGAAAACAAAATAAACTTGAGATCTGCGCACCCATTGCGTTGTGAGTCGTCAAAAAGGGAACTGCATATTTATTTATTTATTGAAAATACCTTACAGGCCCGAAGGCATTGAGTAAGGGGGGGGTTACAGTGAAAATCGCATGTAAATTTCCAAAGAACAACGGTACAATGTAGGTTAGTAATAACAACAACAAAAAAATGCGGCGCACAAATTTAACAAAGCAATAAGTTAGCAATACGTAAGCATGGTGATCAAATATATAAGAACACTCCGTAACATAAAAAGGCTCCGAAAACAAGTAAAAGAACCTCAAGATGAAATATTAAGGAAATGCATCTGAAGTTTTTGCCGAAACATGTTGGGGTTGCTATCAGAGGCGATATCGTCGGGAAGATCATTCCACATGCGGATGGCTTGTGGTAGTGCTGATGTGTTGAACGCGTTTGTGTTTCCAAAGATGCGAGTGAAGCTTAGATGGTTATGTAATCTGCGTGACGTGTAGAGCGGGCGTTGAAGGTGCAACGACGATGTTTTGTTACTGTAGACGTACTTATGAAATAGGCATAACAAGGACACATGACGACGAACATTTAATGCTTGGAGGGAATGATGGAGTTTAATTAAAATATAAGACGGTGGCGCAAAATGGGACAAGGACTAAACAGGAAGAAGCGACGTATACAAGCGCACTTGTATACAAGCTGAGTCACACTGGAATTGATGCCGTAGTGCCTAGAAATGTAACGGGTGGCTCTGTTCTGAATTGTTTCCAGCATGTTAATTTGATACTGAGCTGAAGGGGACCAAACAGATGAGGCATATTCAAGTTGCGGGCGGACGAAAGTTAGGTATGACATTTTGCGAATGTTAGTAGGACAATGACGAAGGTTTCGGCGAATAACCCCCAATGTTTTGGAGACTTTTGCACAAACTATATATATATTTTTCTTGCGCACCTAACAGTATGTCATAAAATGCAAGAGAATAACATTGTGCTCATTGCGACAGTGAATGACGGAGGAAGCTTCTTGTGCAGCAATAAGTGGAATGTATGTGCCCCGTTGCCCCGTTGCAAAGCGCCGTTGTATGTGCCCCGTTGCAAAGGTGGCGTTCTCACCAAAGGCGAATGATCACGTTCTTATGATTATGGTGACGATTTGCGCCACGCAAGGTTCGTAACCAAAAGAAAACATGAAAGAAAGCCGCATGCACATGCAGGCATACAAAGGCATGCGCAGAACCGGCCTATGTAGTATATAAGTACCAGTCAGCTAGTTGCTCTCGCATAGTTGAATGGCGGCACTACACTGTCTGTGCGTCAAGCACGTTTTCAAAGCGTCGAAAACCATCTCTCCGCGTAGGAGAGAAAAGAAGCTCGAAGAAGGTGACGCTTGACAACGTAGAATAAGACTCGTAATAAAGTGAAAGAGAAGGAATCCGGCAAGTGGGCTCCGGTCACGTGACAGGCAAGCGATAGCTCAATGTACGGTCCAGCGCCACTGAAGGTTACCCAGTAAAACAATTGGCCGCGTATTTCCGTGCTTCACTGCAAATGTCGTCGAAAGACGATAGTCTTCTACCGGCCGTACTACATGAGTCCCGGTTCATCTGCGGTTCGGCACGAGCTTCGGGCGTCTGTTCAGCCGCCGGGTACGCTCGCTTAGCCTCTCGGTCAGTGATAATTCGCACGTCGCGCACCTCGTCTGTTTCCTGTTGCCTCCGGGCGCGCCTCAATTCACGATCTTTCGCTAGCCGCTGGTCTCGTTGCTCTGACGTTTCCTGGGCACGCTTGAGACGACGGGCATCGGCACGCCGGCGCTTCTCCGCTGCAATCTGCTCGTCGGTCTTTTCCCTGCGTTGTCTGGGCATGTCTTGTAGAGTGTGTCTATATCATCAAACGGCCCTTTATGTTTTGCCTTGCCTCAGACAGCACCCCGTCTATGTTGACGATAGTCTTTCTTGGGATACTTCAACGCGGAAATTTTGGTCTGTCTGTGTGTGTGTGTGTCTGTCCTGCTTTTCGATTCAGTGGAATCGAAAGACAGACAGATAGATAGACAGATAGATAGACAGATAGATAGATAGATAGATAGATAGATAGATAGATAGATAGATAGATAGATAGATAGATAGATAGATAGATAGATAGATAGATAGATAGATAGATAGATAGATAGATAGATCCGACACCTCTTTGACGCCATCGCTTGGCCACGTGAATTTTCTTCTGATCAGGCCGTAACGTGACGCTACTGGGACGGGCACGACATGCCCCCCTTCGTAAGGCATATAACACGTAGCCCTAAACTTAGGAATCGAAAACGGCACCTTGCGGCAATTATTTGAGCAGTTAAATAACGTAATGGGACAACGGCACGTTCTTACATACAGAATGCCATTTTGTGGCTTTCCTCGTGCAGCCTTCGAACAAAGCAGCCGGCGTGCTGTGAGCGAATGACGAACACTTCGACAGAACGGGGAAACTGGTAGTAGGGCAGGGTATTCAAGATGACAACAACTAGTTGTCATGGCGTGCCCACAATCGTTCACATGTGGCTGCTTAAAGGCTTCATCTTGCGTGTAAATGCATGTGTTCGTGTCGGTGGAGGGGCCTCGCGTGAGAGTCTTTACGTGCGTACTTGAATCCTCTCACTTAAATATAATACCAGTAAAAACTGCGAAAGTCATGCTTCCCTAGAGTGCATAGCTGCTTGCGCACGTGGTGGATATAGAGCGGTACTATTTTCTCAACAATGAGCAAGTGCGTCATGAAGATTTACGTACGTAGGTCTGCGTTTTCGCGTCGTTCACAAAAAAAAAAAAATAAAAAGCTTGTGACAGCGGTAAACTGCAAGCTTAGAATGAAAGAAAGATGAGCGAGTTGGTAAAGATCCATAATGTTAGAAAAATAAAGACGTGCAAAACACGGACACTAGGGAAGCAGAGTGGAGAACTCTTTTTTTCCCTTGTGCCCGTATTTTCTACGCCCCTTCTTTACATTATGAACTGAAAGGCGTGGTTCTGTTTTGTATTCCTGTTCAGCACCGTCCTTTCCTAAATGTCTCTTCATATGCATGGTAAGAATAAATGATAGATTAACGCACATGTAAACGACTATCACCTATTATACTCATTAGTGAATATTTATTGCAGGGCAAGATATTTGCGATAGACATTTGCAAGATATTTGCAAGATATTTGCAGCGTTCTCGTGGCGGCCCCTAAATATTCAAGAAAGAACAATAAATATTAAACTTAAGCATTCTCTTTACGAGCATCGCAAAATCGTGGGCACATCAAACTCCCACCACAGCCGTTTCGGGAAGAACGCGTCTTCATCTTCTTCGTGCAGCAGTGCTCGTTCGCACACCTTGAGAGTTCCCACCGCCCCGTTGAAGAGTCCGTCGATGACGTCGATGTTGGTGGTGATCATGTACGGCTTGTTAGGGACGATGAGAATCTCTTTGGGAAGGTTGGGAAATTCGGTGTGCGACATCTTGGTCACCTTCTCCTTTGCCTTGTACATGGCTTCTTGCGTCGGGCAATCCAGGTTGGCGAGTACTGGCATGGCTACAACGGCACGACGGCGGACAAGCCTCGACCCTAAGGAGCTTCGTCCCTAAAGGAAAGTTGCGCGATGCGCGTAGACTATCTTGCAGTTCATATTTTATGAGAGCGCTGAGAATTTACAAACGCAGCCTTGCGCCGTATCTTTTAGCGGCCATTTCCGACATTCTTCGGAAGGAACTTTATCAGGGCAAAGTTTATGTAGCTCCTCCGGTATGTTTGCACCGCCAAGGCAGACGACGTGAGTGAGGGCATGGCTACACAAGAGCATCACTTTGTTCGACGCTAGAGTATCACTGTCGTATATATTTGTTTCTCACATCATCCTTTCCGTAGAGTACCTTAAATTTATCTGTATGAGACAACTACAGGGGCATACGTGTCCAAACCCGGTGATCTTTTGCCGATGCTGCTCAGACATTATTTATCTGACGCGTTTAAATTATGTGGAGTCAGAGCGACGCTGCAGTACATGTTGGGGGAATGCAGACGTAGCGCTCGGCAGGAAACCCTTATGAATGGGGTAGACATGGCAGTATTCGTCCACGGCGCGTGATTTGAGGCGTCCCTGCTCAGCCGCAACCTCGTCAATGAACTCTGGGCCGTCCGGCGCGCCGAGGAAGCCTCCCGTGTCCAAGGGCTCGGGGCCGTCGCTTAGGCTGGTGTGCTCGTGGCTCTACACCGACCAAATCACCGAACCTATCCACTTACAAGAAAGCTTTCTCTTTCTCTCTCTCTCTCTCTCTCTATGTTACTGCATCCACGGAAATGCTTCTCTCCCCCTCTCTGGCTCTCCCTGTATGTTACTGCATGCACGGAAATGCCGTGTAGGGTGACTTCAATTTGGTTTCGCTCTCCAAGAGCCCGAACATGCCGCGGTTCGCTGTTGCATACATTAACCGTAGTGGTTTGGCGCAATAAGTAGGAACCTTCCCAACCTTAAGCTAGGCACTAACGTAACGGGCGACTGCTCTAAGCATCAAGAACCTCCCAGAGTTCTCTAACCATCTTCGTTGGTGCTACGTAAGATCTGATGACACTTTAAAAGTGCACTCAGAATTGTCAGGAAAAGCCCAGCGGCCTTGACGTCCAACTCACTTTGTGCGCAGCGTTTCAGTGAGTGGTGCGTAGATGATTTTCACGGCATTTTCCTTGCTTCATTAAAGGTTATATTAGAGTCAACAAATTGGCTCATGCTATTGGCCTCGAGATCGGCAAGTAGATGGCAGACCCGTCGCCGCATGAATGTGGATAGGCGTTTCCCGGCGCGCATTGAAATATACACAGTGGCGCACTGTTGTGAGCGGTTTGCGTCAGTTGTTAGCTAAATAAAGCATTAATTGCCGTCAAACGGTAATACATGCGTCCATCAATCTAAATTTAGTGCAGTAATTACGCAAAACGTTTTGATTGCACGTGAAGGAAGCGTGATGTGCCATTCAGCGGGGCACTGACATCACCCACCCTCACAGTTTGACTTCCTCGGCGGTTCTCTCCGTCTATTTTTCTTTCGCCATACTTAACTTTACAATGTTGACATTGTCTACAATGTTGACATTGCTGTTAGGAGACTGAAAGAGTTGGTATAGGGTACTCGCTCATGTTTCACTATTGGCTGCAACAAGAAAGAAGAGCTGTTGCTGCGTGTTGAGTTGAAGTACCAGCTTGTGTACTCAGCTGTATCACTTACACACGTACTTGCGTTTAAATGCCTTGCATGTCATGTTCCACGAAACGCAAGGCAGTTAAACTGGCTCAGTTAGTCAAGCTGCGGTACCGTATACGCCGCTTGAGTGCTATCACGATATTTGACACACGCCTGTATTAAGCAAACGTTTCAATACTCAAACGCATCGCTTTCTTTGGCACGTTTACTTGCATGACCATGACGAGAAAAGGCTTACTTTTTATGCACATAAAAGAAACGAGATTTGTTCCTCAAGAAAAAAACGTCTGCTATTTCCCGTCGTGCTCACGATCGCATATCGCGAGATGGTATCGCTGCAGCACTGCATTGAGACGTTGACGTTTCGCGCTTGACTTATTCTGATGGATGCTAAGTGCACTTTGCCTATACTTCAGTTATACAGCAGCATCCAAACTGAAATAACTGCGCCGAACCGGAGGTGCGACGATGACATATCACGCTCACGAACTAGGCGCTCATTGATTTTATTTGAAGATCAAATACTGCAGCGCAATACCAAATAATACTATAAGTAATACTTTTATGCTGGGATAAGTGTACATGGAAACATTCAACTCCGCACCGCCACAGGAAACAAACATATTGGAGGATATGTGTGACGTACGCGCACATGTAAAAGTGCAGTGGCTAGCAGGCTACGCGAGGAGTTACCACACTTAGGAGCCTCATCCACTCGCCGCTAGGCGATGACTGTATTCGATCTCGAGGCCAATAGCCACAAGCTAATGCACTTGCACAGCCCCCTCGAGGCCAATAGCCACACACACACACACACACACACACACACACACACACACACACACACACACACACACACACACACACACACACACACACACACACACACACACGTCTACCGTTCACATACTTTTAGGGGCGAAGCTCGTTAGGGTGTGGGTCGTTCCCTCCTCTGTAGTAGTAGTAGGAGTATGTATGTAGCCACCTCGCGCCGCCGGGAAGGTCGCGCTCGCCCTCGGCGCGTGCCTCCCGGCGCGCGAGCTCTCTCACTCTTCCGTCTGCTGTCTTGTGAGAGAGAGAGACAGAGAGAGAGAGAGAGCGAAAGGCGCGCGTTGACTATGGAAACGCTCTTTCTTCGATGAACGCTCTACCAGCTCGCAAAGAAGGAGAACGCGCCCTCACCCGCGAGAGACAACGTTGGCGCAGGCAGCGTCGTCTAGCGAGTTTCTTGATTGAAAAATACCGACTATTCGCGCTGGAGAACCATTCACCGGCCACCCATATATATATATATATATAGGCATTGGATCTTGATTTGCAATGAAGTGCCGGTGGGAGATTTCACTTGTGCGTAGTTGAACCATAAGGATTCGTAGCGTGCGCGTTAAATAAGTTAATCCGGAACTCGGCACGATCTACGATCAACATCCGGAGCTTCGCCCACTCATCATCATTCACTCCGTGGACGTGGATATGCTGTGATTTTTTTTTCCTTGCAACAACCCATCTGACACTGCATGCCCAACGTTATAGTTGCAATTACGCCAAAAAAGGCGGGATCACCTCGGCAGCTATGACGTGAGCATCAACTTTTTAACCCACATAGACCCATAGTTCATATCATCCTATTGATATAACAAAACCCGCCTTCCGTATCTGCGCAGAACTTTTCTCCCCATCGCAGGTTTCACCTCCTCTTTGCTCAAAGTTTCAGCCGAATGCCCCCGCCTCAATCTGCAGATGACGCCTACACGTCCGCCATGCAAGGCCGAGGCGCCTGGCTCGAGTTGTGGCTTCCAGTACGTCGTCGGTCACGGAACTCTAAACCACACCTACCAGTGCACTCCCGCTTCCCCCTTGTTACAAGGACGCTCTTGTTGCTGGAAGCTCTCACTGCTACGTTCTACTTGGCACTCACATTACCACAGTCTTCATCTCCTGCCTTTACTATAGAAGGAAAAGCCCTACAGGCCTTGATTCCGAATACATACATTTTTTTTTTTCAATTGGCTTTTCCACAATATTATCTTTTTGGGAACACTTCCCCTTATTTCTTTATGGTGCAATTGGCTTTACGCCCGATATACCTTCTGGTGGCGTGGGCTACCCCCACTTTATTTTAATTCTTTTCCATA
Source organism: Hyalomma asiaticum (assembly GCA_013339685.2). Taxonomy (NCBI): domain Eukaryota; kingdom Metazoa; phylum Arthropoda; class Arachnida; order Ixodida; family Ixodidae; genus Hyalomma; species Hyalomma asiaticum. The sequence goes on along the minus strand of CM023486.1, from coordinate 73,492,204 downwards.
CCAGGGGGACAAATTTAACACACACACACACACACACAACGAAATACTCCTCAGGCGGCCATAAACACAAGGCTACAGTTTAATATATTAATACCTTTCTATTTTATTTCGAAACAATTTTTTTGAGATTTCGCACTTCCTTTACAGTCGGTGTTTCTTTGCTTCCATATTATTCATCGCGTAAAGGATTTCTTCGGCAATGAACCTGTCAAAGAAAACATAATTCACATGTATTATTTTGTAAATGCAGCTGACAGGTAATCACAAGAAATCTCAGCTGAATTCCTGAAAATAGCGGATTTGCACAGGTGACTGTACCAGTGATGCCGCATACCACAGCGACTGACTTTGAAAGTGTCCTATGTGGTTCCTTTCTCCATCTCTCTAACTTTCGATATCTCCATCCTATCCCCAGCCCTCGTGCAGGCTAGCATACCGGTTGTCCTGCACTGGTTAACCTATCTGTCATTCGCTCTTTCCTATTTTTTTTCCTTCGGTGGAATTCTGTATAACTCAATGAAAATAATTCTAACAGATTCCCTACTAAATTCACATTTAGCTGTAGCGAGCGCGCGCGCGCGCGTGTATGTGTGTGTGTGTGTGTGTGTGTGTGTGTGTGTGTGTGTGTGTGTGTGTGTGTGTGTGTGTGTGTGTGTGCGTGCGTGCGCGCACGCTCCTGAGTAATGGGTAGATGGCGCCTAATGAAAACACAAGCAAAGCCATGTGCTACAGTTAGTAATATGTGGAGGCATCACCATTCACGTTGACAATTCTTTTTCTTCACTATACAAGTAGGTGTCTAGTTCATCAGTAAAAGAGATGCAAATTAATGAGCTGTGCTTTGTTGATATTGGTTACGTACATGAGTGGTGTTGTTGACACTATGTCGAACGGTTGAACAGCGTTTATCCTACGGTCTTGAGTCTGCAGAGAGAAAAATAACGAGCATGCTTAAGGTTTCTAGTGAATGTTAACTTGGTGAGAGACACAAAAAAAAATTATTTCTTTACACAATCCTTCATTCGCCATCTGTGCGTCCCCAAACGGTGCAATGCAAGGAGCGAAAACGATTAATAGCAAATATTTACATTAAGAAAACATTATCACGGTATTCTTCGTTCACTACTTCCAGAACAACTTACAATCTTTCACGGTACAGCCAGTTATCGCTATGTTTACCGGGGTTTCCCGATGCTACACGGAAGTGTTAATGACACGAATGAACGCTGTACGATTTATTCTTTGATTTTTCGAATCTGCTATTGCGTGAGTTTGCGAAACTTGATGGATGTCTTTATGTTAGCTGTGAGCTACATTCACGGTTTTACATTGTCGCCAATTTTTGCGTATTCATAATTTTCATGTCTTGCTGACGACCTTTTTTATCACAATTTTCTCTTCAGTCGATAGCTCGCCAGCTTTTTCCCAGTTTACATGCTGCGTACTTCCCGAAGCCAAGCATCTATTGACACTATCTTTAAAAGTTGGCGTGAGCTAGCAAAATCATATGTTTTTCTAGGCGAAACATCGGTGAAGGCAGGTCAGACAATGAAAACTGGACAGTTACTGCTTAATAGAACACTCTTGATGTCGAGTAAGAACGGGAAGTGTCTATAGCTAGAGACACGGTGAGAGAAATTCTTGCTCCTCTAGTTATCGTATCTCTTTCTGCCATGAAGACACCCCAGTAGACCCAAGTTGCGGCTTTTTTAATTGAATATCCTTGAAAGCCATAACCTACACTTAACTGCTGATTCACCTCTAGTGTTTTTTTACTAAGCCTCCACGGAGTTATATAGGGCCCTACACGCGAGAAAAAGTGTAGTAGCAGTACTTACCCCTTACCGCCTACAGCAACAACGCCGCCGAGAGAAGGCATGCCAGCGGGTGTGACGAGGTTGGTCGATGGTGCGGTAATCTTTTCGACAATTCCGCTGACGGCAGGTGTGGCCGAGGAAACAACGCCCGTAGTTGAGCCTACAACCGAAGGGGTAGTTCCAAATCCAAAGGACCTAAAGCTGGGGCCGAAGCTTCCGTAAAAAGAAGGACCGAATGAGCTACCCCACCCGTATCCAGGGAACCCGAAGGAGCTGCCATAAGAACCGAAGCCTCCAAGGGAACCATATCCGAATGAGCTCAGAGGGCTACCGTACAGCCCGGAGTAGCCAGAGAACGGGTAGCCTCCGAAGTAGCCTGAACCTCCAAAGAGGCCTGAAAGGCCGCTAAGTCCCGAGTATCCTCCGTACAATCCTGAGAGACCGCCAAGGCCAGAATAGCCGCCTAGAAGACTGGGGTATCCGAAGCTGCCCCCGAATAGGCGGGATCCTCCTAAACCACCTAAACCTCCCAGATACATGGGGGATCCGCCATACAAGCTACCCAAGCCGGAGTACCCGCCAAGAAGTCTGGTGGAGCCTCCGTAGAGGCCAGACAGACCACGCAGACCGCCGTAGCCTCCGTAGAGGCCGGAAAGCCCACCTAATCCACCATAACCTCCGTAGAGGCCAGACAGACCACCTAATCCACCATAACCTCCATAAAGGCCAGACAGACCACCTAATCCACCATAACCTCCGTAGAGGCCAGACAGACCGCCCAATCCACCATAGCCTCCATAGAGGCCAGATAGACCACCCCATCCACCATAACCTCCGGAAAGCCCGTAGCCTCCGAGCCCTGATAGGCCAAGGGAACCTCCATAGAGTCCGCCGAGTCCACCATATCCTCCACCAAGTCCTCCAAGAAGACCGCCATAGCCACCACCGTATGAGCTGCCTAGCAAGCCACTACCCCATCCTAGGCCAAACGCCTCCCCTTGGATGGCGGCTGAAAAAAAAAGAACAGAACGATTTTTTGTAACCAGAAGCTTACGTGCACATATTTCAAGAAGCATAATATGACGCATAACCTGCACCTTTATATTATAGACCTCAGGCACGGGGTAATGGTTATACACCAACACATGGCAACACAGTGACTATAAAGAGCGTGACTATAAATCATCATCATAGTGACTTGAAAGAAAGGAAAAGGCGCTAATTTCTGCAGCCCTTAAGGGAGCACGGCTAAGCGCCTTGACTATAAATAGGCTTGCGCTTGCACGTTGGATATCACGCGTTTCCCCAGCTTGTGCACAAACACAAGTAATTTATTTACAGGAGAATGTACTTTACAACAAGGATGTCGAACAATATGGCTCTCCGGCACTTCGCGCAGCCTCTACTTTTCCTTTGTTCAGTTTATTTGCCCTCAAAGGTACTGCTACATTTTCTGCGTGCTAATGAATGTTTTCTTTTTATTGATACATAAGAATACGGCTGCTTATTCACAAAAAAATTATAGTACTGGCACAACTATTCAGGCCTAAATTTATTAGTCATCGCACCGATCCTGCCTCTGTCACCCATATCGATTAGGCCGCATAGAACTTGTGTAGGGGTCAATGGTTCAATATTTACAGTCAAATTTTGGAGAAATTTCACACACAAGAGCGTTGGCCTGCAGGCATCTTGAGTTATTTATTGGCCATATGGACCAGCGCCAGTTCTCATATAGCAAACTTCTTGCGCGGGGTAACTTATTCACATTGGTTTTCAACTCTATTAGCTTGATATCAATATGAATATTCAACTATCAACACTGGTAGTGACTTAATCTTTGCTTCTTGCAGCACTACATCGCTGACATAATGTTTCTGTGGTAGCATCTAAAATGGAAATTTCACACAGAATCCCAAATATAGAAGCCGGCTTTCGGCATCACAATTTTAATAAAACCTCGGTGTTAATTGGATTTCGATAGCCTGTCATCATTTTACTGTGCATTTATTCATAGTCATTTATATTAACGCATACCTGCATGGGGCAACACTTAGCCTGTACTCATTTGTACCAGCTAGAGTGCAATAAAAATCAGGCCATACGAATCACGAGTTTCAGCGATCGTACGACTAATACTTTGCTGCTCTTCTCTGTAACAACATATCACCGCTTTAATACTTAAACAAGTACTTCCCTGGCATTCTTCTTTTTTAATCCTTAAATGGAGAGCTCCATTTACCACTGATCAACCAAACTCCATTACCACATACTACTTCTACAAGGTTCGCCTCACGGTATAGCTTTGCTTTTCCTAAACCCCGAGCTAATTGTGCATAATGTGGCGCTATTTACGTCTCAGTTTCACAATGTGACACTTAGCCACTTAAACAATGTTCCGAAAATGCTTCCCTTGAATGCAAGTTGCATTTTTTCTCACATTTTATGTAAATATTGTGTAATATTTACTAAGAGCTATGGTAATCTAACAAGTCTAGAGTCACGTCGTCATAGATTTAGGCTGTGCCTATTTCATGAGTTTTATAATGTACCTTTTGAAGTTCCACCTATCTTGCCGGTTCACCGCGCGCCAAGCCGCACGACCCATCATGAAGCCGCGTTTCCCTACCATTAGCGCAAACTACTGCTATCTTCGTTCCTTTTTTGTTGCGACCGCGCTGGACTGGAACGCCTACCCGCTACCGCCGTGCACCACTCCGATCCACAAATCTTCAAGACTGCGCCGGAGACATTATGCCACTGTCCTTTAAGGCCATCCGTCAAGGCAAAACAAAGAATGTATACCTCACTTTCCTCATCCAGTTGGTCCTGTTTAAGTTTCAACATAGGTCTTGCTGATTACGATGTATTGATGATCGTATGCTAATTTTGCACCCTTGCCTGCTACAAAATGAATGTCAATTTGATTGCTGTTTTTGTAGTGTCTTTACGTACTATACCTTGTGTTCCTCATCTTTTAAAAAGATTCACCTTAGGAAAATTTTTTTTCATATCCGTTAGGTATCATCACAGCTAGACGGTCAAAGTTTGAAGGTAGTTCCACAGGGCGAGAGCGTTCACTGTCGTCCTGGTGAGTGCTCTGGGAACTAGGCAGAGGAGCAGGAGGTGCAGAAGGGGCAGGAGGTACACTAGCGCGCAAAATGATCTCTCTTTTTTTTTATTTGAATGTATGCGCCCTTTCGCGATGACGATGCACAAGCCGCCGGAGTCCTTGCAGGCACGTGGCCCCACCTGGCGGCGTGCATGTTTACTGCGTCGGCGAATCAGCCAATGGTAGTTCTTCATTTCTCTCCAGGTGTACTTTGAAACTAATTTGCAAATTCCTTCGTTCGTGTAGTATCGCAATTATACGTGGCTTACATGCCCACAGGGGCCCCCACCACTAATTAGCAGCTTTTTCTCGCTGTGTTCAAAAAGCGTTTCTTGTCTTAGCTCTTCCGGGAACTTAATTTCATTTGCGTTGCAGGAAACCGAGGCAACAGCGTTAAATAGCGTGCATTGTTCCCATGTTAAGCTTATTTCATTATGTAGTCATGTTTTGCATCGGTGTTTTTAACAGCTAACATCTGGTAACCACTCAGCGGCCAGCGGTAAGCATCTTTGTATCGTGATCGCATCCAGACATCATCTGGTCTACTGTGATGTCCTTTTCGTTACCGGTTAGGTAACGGTTAGGTTAGGTAGCTTTTAGGTAGCCTGGTCACTATAAATCATCACCGTGCATTTGGCTTATTGGTTGGCTGCCCTAATAAATAGGCCAGACGTGCCGCGCCAGAAGTCCGTCTTGTATCTTATCGACAACCGAGATGCCTAGCTGTACGAAACGTCATTTCCGTCTGCGAAGTATATATTTTGTGATAGAACGAGGTCACGCAAAACTGTGTGTGTAGGTGCATGTTGGATGAAAACGGAAAGCAATGCATTGTTAAAAAAGAGAGGTGGTAGATACTGACACTTCTGTCATTGCGCGCATGCAGGAGTTTGTCATTTGTGTAGTACAATATAGAAGGCACCAGATTGCGGTGCAAATTAATATCCTGGCATAAGAACCCAGTGCATGCCCTCAGAAGTTCTCACTGCTCGCTGCTGGGCTTCTATCCAAATGACTTTTTTTAGGATTCATTTTTATGAAACTCAGCCTAATGCTGACTTGAGTTAACAGTACAAATGCAAATAATGCCCATGCCGTAAGATTAATAAAGGTTATGGCACTGTTAGCAATAATACCGGTAGTCTTTTTTTTTTAGTTATTCATCAAAATACTTCTTGCACACTTCAGTTTTAGGCAACTGTGCTTATTCTGATTCTTGTACCGGACTCCCCACTCGAGGTGTTCGTATTTTCACTGAACCGATGTAACATCGTTGGAATTGCTCATAACTGTAGAGCTTCGTCGGTAACGAAGAAGCACTAGAATGTGCTCAGCTGCAGTTATGCGGTTTGTCTTTGCTTCTCCTCGAACGTGCCCGTCGTGTGGAGAACGTAACTTCAGCGAGCGCCGGAAGGCGCTGTAGGTTTTACTCGAGTGCCTAGACTTGTCTAGAGGGAAGCTATTCTTGCATTGAAAGGAAGAGAAAAGCGCAGGATGGTAACTCGGCGAGGAGGGCACCTCAACCGTTTTCTGCGGAGTCTAGGAAGGGAGATTAAAGTCGAGAAAGCCAGGAAATGTTTGAATAAGAGTCGACCGTGCACATGTGCGTATACTCACCACAGCCGAGTAGGCAGAAGGCGATGGCTACAACCTTTCCGTGCATGGTGGAGTGCCCTGTGCGTGACCTTTCCTCAATGCTGTACTGCAGGGCGTTGTAGTTCGAGCCAGCGATGTCATCGAGTATATATACACGTATCGAATGCGATCCCAGAATTCCTTGGCGCTCAGGTGTTTTGCAGCACGGAATTATTCCTCATTGTTTGCACCTGTAGCGCTTTTCCGCATTGGGGGAAAGTCAAGGGCAAGCAAAACAATAAAAGCAACGCCATTGTGCACAAGCTGCCCAGTGATGGCACAGGAAAAACCTGGATTTCCGACTGGGTGTTGAAAAAATGGAACAAGGAACTTTCTTGCAGAAAGAATTTTACAAAAAAATTATTCCAGGAAGACCGGGAGAGACTTAGCGAAGGCAGCCATGCAAATGTGGGCTCAGCAGTGACTTACATGCGGCCATCTTCCATATTCGTGTGTCATTAGTTTGCACGGACATATTTCAGATGAGCGAGGAGACAGCCTGTATTTTTCGGCGCTGAAACGGTAGTCTAATCATAGGGTGCTCCACAGTGAGGAACTCTGGATTAGTTTAGGCTGCAGGAGGCTTCAGTAAGGTGCACATCTATCTTCAGATTCTACACGATCGCTCTTGCACTTCGCCATTACTGAAATTAAACCACCGTTGTTGGTAACCGGCCCCGGCCGCTTGTTACGCGTCTCTTGACCCGTCTCTCTAGTTCATCCTCCTGCTAGTTTTTGCGCAGTTACCTTCAGTTCATTGTTACTTCAGTTCATTCACTTCATTGTTATATCACATATATGGTGTCTTTGGCGCTTCTTTTATACCGTGGCGACACCATACCGTAGAACGATACGTGCTATTCCGAGTACATAGGGCGCACAACAATACAAGTGGCAGACAAGCACGGCGGCAGGGAGATGCCCTGCATTTCCGCATGTCTGTCTATAAAAGACAATGGTCTTTCTTGGGCTACCTAAACACGAAAAACTTTTCTGTCTGTCTGTCTGTCTGTCTGTCTGTCTGTCTGTCTGTCACTCTATTAAAACGCCCGGTCAGAACCAAGCGAGCTACTATAGCACTGTTGGCACGGGATCATAGACCCGTCAACACTATACAGCGCAAAAAAAAAAAAACCCTCAGGCATATTTGAGGCGAACTGTATGTGCACATCCATGATTAGCAGCGTTAATTTAATTAAGAATACGCACTGAACTGCATTTTACATTAGTAAATAAAACATCAGCGGCGTCAGAAATGGTTTCGAAGAGACGCTACGCGTTAAAAACAAGCCGACAGAAGCCGTGGCTCTGTAGCCGGCTTTAAGCCAACAGTAATAAGGTGTATCAACAGATGGCGCGACAGCAGCACCAACGCGGGAAATTAGAATTGAATTCAGCAGAGCCTCCATTGCACCTATCATGAAGGAGTGAGGAGGGAGGGGAAGAGCGTGAGGGGTGGAATGGGAGAGAAGAGAGGGTGTCACGTATAAAGGGCGGCAGAAGGCTACCGTCTTTCGACGTCATTTGCAGCGGGGCGAGCTGATAAGTTTGAGATTCCAATGGATCGATCTCGCGCGGTTTCAGTGCGCGGTAAGCGCAACCTCGGAATTTGTATTAGACATAAGGATCCAAATTCAAGTAGCTGATTATACGTATGTTATCTTTGTCATTGTTGAGCTGGTCACTGTTACGCCCAGCAACGGCTACCGTAGCGTTCCATTCCGTGTTCTAATAATTCCAGACGATCCGTACGAAGTCCACATAGTTTCCATATATTTGTGGCATGATTGCCGCATCCTCCATATGGTTCATATGGATGAGCATGGAACTATTAGAATTGCCATACGGAGCGTTTCAGTAGGGCCGAGATTGGCGAAAACTTTTTCCTTGTGAAAAAGTCTAGCGCAGGATGTTTCTGCTAACACAGTCCCGGCTATACCTAGGACGTTGTAGTCCAGATGTCGTCGAAATAAAAAATAACGCGGGAAGTGAAAGGAAGGGTATGCATAGTACATTGTATAGCGCCGAGGGGCGAGCTAGCAGGGATATGGGTAACGATATTATTTCTGTGCCTGCCACGTGCACATTTATCATTACTTTTGGGCGATAACTTTCGGCTGTTGTAAACACGTTTTTCACTTGCAGCGATTATTCTCTCTCTCTCTCTCTCTTTTCTTGTTCGGCGAGTTCTTTTTCTTCTCTATACCAGGAAGCGAACACTAGAAAGCGGCCCCTAGAGCAAGAACAATGTTTAGGACGCAACTGTGAAAAATAGGCATCGGCGTCATCGCCACTGTATGAAACATTGTGTTTGGCAAAGAGAACGCTGCCTTTGGTCTCTTCGGTCGACTGCGTACTGCCGAACAAGGAGAGACCTCACACGACCTCGAAGCAAAAGAATAAAGCAATGAATAACAATGGGGGGTGCACGAAAGAAAATACAATGTATATGCGGATCCGTAATAGAGCTGAACGGCCCCTGGCGGGCATAACGTTTTTCAGTATGGACACTTTTCTCTGCAAATGCTGCCTCCGCTATAATCCTTGCCCTGATATCAAGTATTCTTTTCACTAAGTGCACAGCGATGCTACAGCCGATAATCATTTTGTATCGTTGATTTTTGATGGTTATTTAGCTTTTCGAACGTTTCATTCGAGTACACTTGTTTCGTCAATTTCGCAGGTAACATGTTCTCTCCGAGAGTGGTCATGTTTACAGAGACGAAAGGCGGTGGTTTTGTAAGTCGGTGAGCTTTGAAAAGTGTCGTTTACGTGGTCTAGCTGCTAGCTTCGTAGAATGTGCGCCTTCATGTTCTGCAACTGCTGCTTCCCAAATTTCAACAGTTTGAAGACAAAGTCCGTCATGCATATCCTGCAGATGCACACTTCAAATAAAGCTACCTGCCGTATTGCTTAAATTAAAAGGAAGCAAAATGAACAGCAAAAAAAAAAAATAAAATTCATACTATAGTCCGATACAACTCAAGTCTGCAGTGAAACCCCTCCCACGCCCTCATAACCGCCAGCCACTGCACCTCCGCGAAGCTTGAAATAGTTTCTTCTTTGAACTTTCCATGTTACCAAGATAAAGCGAGGGTGGCTATAGTAATGAACAGATGCATAAATAGTTATGCCTTGATTAGTTCATTAGAGTGGAACATGGAAAGGATAATTTTTATTGAGATGAAATCAAGCGCTTGCAATGCAAAATCCCGGTGCGTCACAAGCTCCGCCACCTGAGTTTTTTAACTGAGTTCAATGAAGTTTCACTCGTAAAACGGGCTCGGGAGCGAAGTAAACTGTACTGCGGCCTTTTGCAGATGGAAGCGCTTAGACTTCACACATTTTTGTCCATGCGTCTCGAGCACATCGTGGCTTATACCGATGACAGGACTCAAGAACAGCAGACGCTCCACAGATGCCGAAGGCATGAACACGGCGCCATTTTGAAAAGGTCGCATGACGATGACTTTGTTTGCTCTTGTGATTGGCTGGCGGAGTAACACCGACGCGCGCAGTCCATGGGCCCCTTTTTGCCAACTGCTGTTTTTTTTTTTAAGTTGTTTACAACACGGAGTTTAAGGGACATGCGAAAGTGTCACTGTGTTTGCGACTTGCCTTGCATCGTCGCACACGTATTGTCAGAAAGAATACATGCGACTTGTTACGTAATATATTTCTTCAATTTGGTTTTCACTCTAGGCGTGACCACAAGGTTGAACGGATCGCGATACAAAATCCTCAGTTGTGGCGACTGTCGTTTCAAGGGTTTCTCTCTTTCAATGTTGGTTGTGACGGTGCAAACGGCCAACACGATGTGTGAAGCCAACCTGAATTGAACTGCTGCAATGGGCCATCGAAGCAAAGTGTAGCTTGCTGCAATATGGCCTTGACCAACTAGAAATACAAGCTCAAGAATGAATATAAAAGAGGCTGTAAATAAGCGCTCTCTATAAAGCCTTTTCATGTACCACGCGCCAAGCCACTAACATACCTGACGAGCACTCGCGCTTGTAGCGATGAACCATAATATGTATATACGTTAACCGAACGTCTACTGTGGAAGTTCATTAGGTTTGCATGGACTAAATGATCGCGTATGTAATCAGAGGCAAACACTTTAATTTACAGAAGGGAGGTGGATATCTAACTTCAAGAAACTGATCTCGCATTCCCTCTCCTTTGTTATACTGATTTTCCGTGCATTTGCAATACACGGTAAAAGAGGTAACCTCCTTATTTCGTATTTCAACCACGAATATAGACACGTGTTCACAATTCCTATTGTATTTGGTTCAGTTCTCTGCGAACACACCTTTTTTCTGCTCTGTATGTCCCACTGTTTCTTCATGTTGCACTGCAATAACACCTACATTGTCTTCTTTTTTATTTTCGCCCTCTCGGCTATTGTACGCCTGTGGCGCACGAATATAGCTCTTAAAGCTAGCCTGAATTCCCGCTGGACTCAATACTGCGTTTTTGAGCACGCTGTTTGGTTCTTTTGCCCAGCGTTGCTAGTTAATTTGCTCAGTATTTTTCATATACCCTTCCTATAACCTGTGATCTGTTAATTGTCCTGACTGTATTCCTAATTTCGCTCATTTGGATCCACGCCACTTCATAAAACCCACGCAGAACTGAACTGAAAATGAACAGATAAATGATCCAGTAAGTGGGGATGTGCGATACATTTGGAAGTTTCGAATATTCGCCAATATTACATTTCTAATATTCGTATTTGATTCGAAATTGAGGCATTCAACATTTTCAAATAATCGAGGTCATTCAAATATTCGGAAATATTAAATATGCGATCCTGTCACTTTTGCAGTAAATTACTGGGGGCCTGTACCGTAAAAAGGAATACGAAATACTATTCCGTCTTCGTCCTCCCTGATTGGTCAGTTCTGCTTACCAAGGCAAAGTTTGCCAATCCCTGCCCAATCTCAATTCTCTGATTGGTCCAGTTGTGTAGCCGGAATACTAGTGTTTGCCCGCATAATGCTCATGCCACAGCCGCACGCCAGAAGAGTGCCCTGCCTCAACTGCCCAGTCAATAGCATCAAGCGTGGCGGTGCACATACAGGGCTTCCTTCTTTTTTTCTTGTCCCTAAAGATTTATTTGACTAAATACTAGTGACGCCGGCTAAGGTTGGCTAACTGAATAAATGGTACCTAGTGTAAGCATTCGTAGGTCAAATACGGCTAAAGCCCGCCGTGGTTGCTTAGTGGCTACGGTGTGGGCTTTCTTAACCGGGGTCGTGGTGTCGAATGCCAGCCACGAGGCGAAATGCAAAACAAAAAAAAAAAAGAAAGAAAAGCAAACACCCATGTACTTAGATTTGGGCGCACGCTAAAGAACCACAGGTGGTCATATCTACTCAGGCGTTCTCTGCTGCGGGGCGTGCTATATAATCATATCACGGTTTTGGCGCGCAAGACCCTGTAATTATATTATAAATACAGCGAAATGCTTCTGTTCTTTACTGGTGGTGGATTTATGATGGTAATGAATGGAAGGAATGGCATCCATACGTTCGTAGAACAGAAGCGAAAGGAAATTCATGTGGATAAAGAGAGGTCATTCGTGACAAATTAGTCCTGGTTCGGGAATCGAACCCGGAATTATCGCCTGCCCGGTGCGCGGTCACTCTACCAAAACGGTAGAAAGTGGCAGCGCCAGGAGACATTGAGAGACAACTCAAAATACACAGGTACTGAGTATGGCAGATCAGTTCTGATTTACTTAATGACTGCCAATCTTGACTAATATCGGTAAGTGTAGCCTACCTGCTGTTAGCGCAGCAACAATGTCTTCCTTTCTCCGTATCTGTGAGTATTCTGCCACATTTAGTCAGTTAAAGAGGCACTATAGAGAAACAACAATGAATCAGCTGAGGCCAATAAATTATTATTTGAGAACTCTGCTGTCGCTGATTTCGCCACCGTAGGTTTAGTATTAGATGTGAAAACAAAGGTTATGTATTTGACTTTTAATTTTCGCGCCCGAACCTAGGCACCCGAACTTAAGCGTAATGTGACACATTTCAAAGTATTTCCTCCGCACTTCAGCCACATTGGCGCAATGAAATTTGAAGAAACTAGCTCGGTTAATACTCTGGCCACCCTAAAATACGAGAGTAATATTTAACATTAAATAAATTTGGTGGTCCATAGATGGCGCCTTCAAGATCTACGAGGTCACGGCGAGTTCGTGCGGAAACATGAAGGCAGCGTCGCCACCTGTATTTGCTTTCTGTGCGTTTTCTCCTTCACTAAACGTTCTCTTGCTGCAAGAGTGGTGCTGGTGGTACTGTGACAGGGTAATTTAGTAATACATGAAAAATTGTTTTGCTCCTTAGTGTCTCCCTTGAAGTTCACGGCAGGTCTTCCAAGTTTCTGGGGATCATTTAAAGGGCAAATCCGGCAATTTTTCATTGTCCACTGACTTCAATCAAATTGTAAGTATATGTTCTTCTCGGCACTGCAATAATTTATGCCAAGCGAGGCGGTTGCAGGTCATTTAGATTTCCTGAAAATGAATTTTTAAAAATATTTACCGGCTTCCCACGCTAGCCACCCTGTGTTTTTGACGTCATAACCTGCAACACTGTCTACCCGAGCAGGCGGGCATTCCTAAGCAAAACGGCGATACTTCAGCGCTCAAATCTTCGCCGCCAAGTTCAAAGGAGCTCAGCAAATCGTTGAATGACATCGCCACTTTCATTTTTCCGGCACCAGCTCCATAATTCTGATGGCGGGGAGGTTGGGACGTCATCGCTTACACCGCATGAAGCGTCTACCCGTTTCGATTTCGGTTTGAACACATCGTTATTTATAATTATTGGTGAGTTTATGAGCAGACTGAATGTCACTGGCGACTTCAGGGCTATCAATACTATTGGAAACAGCGATATGAGAATATGGTGGAAAAACCGCCGGAGTTGCCCTTTAAGGAATGTGCGGCCACGCAAGTGCTGTCGAAGCCGTGCTAGCACAACGGTGTCGCACTCACCCTCCCGGCGTCAGGTGTTCGAGTTTCTGTGTTATTCCTATCACGGAAAGTTATGGTTATTATTAGAAACCGTAGGTAAGACCAGTATTGCGGCTTTCAGTACAGAAGCGCGTAAGGTTTGTCTTCTGATAGGCATTCGTTGAATTGCTACGACCCTTCATGCCTATTCGAGGACTTTGAGCTCCATTGTTCCCATTGTTGCACGCGTGCGTTCGAGAACATGTACTGCAGCAAGCTCTAGAAAAAGAGAAAAGCGTTGAACGTCTTGAGGTTATAGGCAAGACCAAGTTGGCCGTACAAGGGAACGGGGGCTAAGCGTTTAAGGACACGTGCGTAAGAAGTCACCTTGTGTACATGACCGCCCTTTGAGATATTGCTTCTTTGACGTATTCGGCTTCGATGTGCAATATAAGAAGTGGCAGGTTCAGTACACTGCTGCCGACTGCGTCAAACGAAGGCTGGGAGGCCTACACGCCGTCGAGTGCCAAAAATATTTCACAATAAGTGCCTTCCTGAAGGGAGCGGGGTAGATTATTTGAAAGAGACAGATCAAGAACTGTTTTCGCATTTTTTACGGGGTAAGCGGTTATGGGCTCGTTACAATGACCGAAATTGTGTTGATGGTGTCCGCCGTAGGTGTCCATAACACATATCAGCTTAAATCACAAAACAATGTGATAAGAAAATAAATTCCGCTTATCTGAATCAGGCTCAAATGGGGCGGTGCCACTGCACTCCTGACTCACTACCACCCCTTTGTTTGGGCATCCTGTATTCTCATTCGCAGCTGAATGGTAGGGGTGGTGTTTCAGATCATATGTCCTTCAATCACTGCCTGTAGTTTCATCGACGAAGCCGAGGAAGGATGGGAGGAGATGGAAAAGGGAGAAGAGAAAGGACATGACGACCAAAACAAAGCAAGAGGAGGAAAGCGCATAAGGCTACAACGAAGGAAAAGTGCAAGAAGACGGTGAAGTGAAGAAGAAATAGAGAGGAAGACGACGTGTATGAAGAACAACAATAAGCAGACAATGGGACAGCAAGAAGAGGGAGAGAAGTAGCAGGAAACGAACACGACTGAGAGAAAAGAATGAGAGAGCACGCAGCAAAATATAGCGCATGCTCACTGTGCTGCGTCCTGTGCGTAGACCAGAGAATTTTTCGATGTGCCGAAACGGTTTCGGGGAGAGTTATCGAAATATTAGCGCGCTTCTAGAGAGTTTTAGCGGTGCTGAATTACGCTAACGGTAACTACGGCGACACTGTACCGTCGTGGTCAGCAGTGGATTCTTTATTTATTTATTTTTTTGTATTGTTTTGAAATCATGGAGGAAAGAAAAACTAGGAGGCGGCGTCACGTGACAATCTTGAAGCCTAGTCATAAAAAATTTAAAGGAAAGAATCATGGGAAATAGGCCCTGATCACGTGATAGGCAAGCGGTCGATTTAGTCGACTGGGGAGTTTCGCTTTTGATGCGTCTGCTGCGGAGACGGCGTAGGTTTCTGCAGGGAGCATACGCGGCGTGACAAACGCGCACGCCGAGGCAACGCGCTGGCCAAAGTTGTCGAAGGTTCGAACGTGTGACTCTGCCGAGTCTGTGTAATGTCAGCCAGGAAATGCATCTAACTACTACAGTAATACTGAACGCGGCTCGCCGCTGCGGACACCAGGTTGCAGCGAACGAAGCTGTCTGCATTGTGAGCGGCTTTGTGCCCAACAACCAGTACCGCATCGAGGACGACTCGTCGCGTTTGGTGTGCTCTCCAGCATCGAAATGGGGAAACCTTTCATCCTGCAAATGTCTGAAGGAAACAAGCCACATCTGCGACGGCAATTCTTCGCGTTAGGGTGTTTATTAGATAAAACTAGACGCAGCCGTGCGGCAACGGTCTTGTCCAAGCCGGCGCGGACCTCGAGCACGAGCGGCGTCTTTTTCAAGAGCGCGGAAGAGCGAACCCCACTGTAAGGCGCTGGAGAGGACGGCCCACTACAAGGTTCCAATGTTTCTTTACATGTGTAACAAGACTGGACGCCTGAGGAGCGTTTCGACAGCGTAACGACGTGGCACCACACACTGCTAAAAAAAAAACAGCCCGTAAATCCGAATAAACGGCGACGACCTCGGCGTGTCGAGCCGGCTAATGCTGTTTATTTGTCTCAAAACGAAGGACGCACATCGGAGACTGACAAAATGGAAACGCGACATATGATGCTCCTCAAAATATCTGTAAGTGCAAAACAGCGAGGCCAAAATTTGCTAGAAAACACACACCGCAGTTAGAGGGCGCAACAGCTGATTTCACAAACCTTAATGTGGCAAAAATGGATCGCGGTCCGACGCTCTGCACAGCTTTCCACGCGAGAGCGCTGGCAAGTCCATCGACAACAGTAGCATGCGTTAATGGCGCCTTATCAATTATATAGGCACGGGTCAGGCACGCCTTTCGTCGGCCTCTCGCCGTCCTTCCTCCATCGGGCCCCATGCCGCGAACGCTGCTGCAAGCGGCAGGCGCCACTAAAAGTTACCGGGTGCCAAACAAACAACCTCGAGTGGTCCGGCAACCTTGTGGGCCTAATCCTACCCAAGATGCACCGCGCACTAGGCCCTCGGAGCGGCGACAGAGGAGGTTGGCTTGCCGAAGCTAGCGAAGTCACGTAACGCCGCCTCCTAGTTTTTCTTTCCTCCATGTTTGAAATTCTCCAAAATGTTTATCGGCCACTCTCACCCTCTCGTCACGTTGCTTACGCACCGAGCATAAAGCTGAAAATTGTTCTTATTAACATTCATACAAACACAAACAGTGCTTGTTCACGATTCATTTCAATGACATTCATTTTACAATGAAACCGCAAACGCGAGAGCCACTGCGATATCGGGTTCAACAAGAGGACTATTTGGTTGCGCGAACGGGCGATCTTCAAAACTCCGCAAAAGAAATATGGAAAGACGAACACAAGCAGGCGTTATTATTTTATTTTAATACTGCAAAAATTTCGGTAGACCGAAAGCTACAAGCAACAATGAAATAGCGCATTTGACCGGTTGCGCTACCTAGTAATGCATGAACAGATCGCACACTGTGCAAGCTCATGTGGCGACGAAGGATGGCGCTACTTGTCCAACGATGAAGATCGGCAAGCCCCTGAGACACGCCGCTTTCGGTTTCCTGTTGTATGTCAGTGTCTAAGCCAGAATGCCAACTTCTTAGAGCCAATCTCTTATCTACAGTACTACAGTATCGGATATTAAGAACTTATTTATTCTCCCGGTGCTACTTCGTTATCACAGTGTTCGACTGCATACAGAACTTGATCAAGACAAAGGCAGCATAGGTAATGTATGGTTATTGATTTCTGGGGTTTTACGTCTCAAAAACAACATATGATTATGATTGCGAACTGCTCGGGTTCTTTAACGTGCACTGACATCGCACAGCACACGGGCCTCAACACCTTGGCTCCATCGAAAGGCAGAATGAGAAATTCAAACATTCTATATATTGTCGCGACTGTACTTTGGAGAATGGTAGTCGACAAAAACGAAGTAGGAGCACGAGAAAGGACCACAGGTCTTTCGGAAGAAGACGAAGTTTGGCGTCTGCGCTTAGTGTGGATTTTGGGAATACAGTTTCTTGTTCTTTTTGTCGCATCATGGTCCTGTCTTGTTTGTTCCACGTTGTGACACTGGTGGAGTCAAGAAAAAGGATGGCAGCTTACGTTTTTGCGTTGACTACCGCAAGCTCAACCAAGTAAGAAAAAAGGACGTTTACCCGCTTCCTCAAATAGATGATTCCCTCGATCGACTACGGCATGCATGTTATTTCTCGTCCATGGATTTAAGGAGCGAATGTTGGCAAATCGAAGTTCATGAAAGAGATCGGGAGAAAACAGCCTTCGTAACACCTGATGGCCTCTATGAATTTAAGGTGCTTCCCTTCGGTCTGTGCTCCGCCCCTGCTACATTCCAGGGGTTAATGGACACCGTACTGTCAGGCCTCAAGTGGCAAGCGTGTTTGGTCTGTTTGGACGATGTGATTGTGTTTTCGGCAACATTTGACGAGCACTTGAAGCGACGGCGAGCGGTTTTCCAAGCCATACGTTCGTCTGGTCTTACGCCCAAGCCGGAAAAGTGTCATTTTGGCTTCGAGGAGCTCCTTTTCCTAGGCCATGTTGTCAGCAGTCAAGGGATACGGCCCGACCCCGGGAAGATAGCTGCCCTATAGCGAATTTTCCACAACCATGTGACAAAAAGGCGGTCAGGCGATCTTTAGGACTCTGCGCCTACTATAGCGACGCTTCATTCACAACTTTTCCCACCTTGCGTCGTCGTTGACGCGACTCACCAGAGAAGACGTCCAATTCGAACAGGGCGAGGAACAGCATAAAGCGTTTCACGAGCTGCGGCAACGACTTCAAAAGCCGCCGGTCCTCGCACACTTTGACGACGACGCGCCGACAGCTATACACACTGATGCCAGCAATGTCGGCCTGGGAGCTGTGCTCGTGCAGGGTCAAGGCGTTTCCGACCGGGTAATTGCTTACGCAAGCAGAACCCTTTCCCGTACTGAAGAAAATTATTCCACCACGGAAAAGAGAGTGCCTTGCGGAAGTGTGGGCGGTTATGAAATTTCGCCCATATTTTACGGCCGCACTTTTCAAGTCGTCAGCGATCATCACTCCCTTTGTTGGTTGATGAACTTGAAAGATCCATCAGGACGGCTGGCGTGCTGGAGCCTTAAACTTCAAGAATTCGACATGGTTATTGTCTATAAATCCGGGAAGCGGCACACGGATGCCGATTGCCTTTTTCGCGCACCACTCGAACCGGCAAATGAAGAGGACGACGATGATACAGCGTTTGTCTGAGTTGTCAACACGACTACGATCGCACAGCAACAACGCGACGACCCGGAACTAGAGCCAAGTATTAACTTTCTGGAGGGTCGGACCTCTGCCGTTCCGAGACTCTTTGCGAGGGGACTGTCATCATTCCGCATACGCAACGACGTCCTTTACAAGGGGAACTTCTCTCCAAACGGAAGCACCTACTTAGTCGTCGTCCCAACGCCTCTCCTACGCGAAATATTACAGGCCTGCCATGATGAAGCAATGTCCGGTCACTTCGGCTATACACGAACACTATACGGAGGGAAACAGAAATATTACTGGCCAAGGTTCACAGCAACCGTTCAGCAGTACGTCCGCACATGCCTCGAATGCCAGAGGCAGAAAATGCCTGTAGGCATTTTCTGCCGCAGCGGCTACCTTCAACCCCTTGAAGTGCCCGAAACTCCATTTCCACAAATCGGCATGGATCTCCTAGTCCCGTTTCCAACTTCCGCTTCGGGTCGTAAATGCATTATTGTAGCAACGGACTACCTGACCCGCTACGCCGAAATCAAAGCTCTGGGGAGGGGCACAGCAAGTGAAACGGCCAGATTTTTTTAATAGAAAACGTGGTAAGGCATGGCGCCCTGGCAGTCGTAATAACCGACAGGGGTACTGCATTTACAGCTGAGTTATTAGGAACAGTTTTAAGACTTAGTGGTACATCGCATCGCTGAACGACGGCGTACCACCCACAGACGAATGGACTGACGGAGCGTCTCAATAAGACACTCGCCCACATGCTTTGCATGTATGTTGATGTGGAATACAAGAACTGGGACGAGATCTTCCCATACGTCACATTCGCCTATAACACGGCCCAACAAGAGACGACACGAATGTCACCTTTCCGTCTTCCCTACGGTCGTGAAGTCACTACAATGCTCGACGCAATGCAGCCACATGAACGTGACATCGACGAAACGCATGCTGACTATATTACCCAGCGTGCTGAAGAAGCCCGGCAACTTGCGCGCATACGCATTCCTCGGCAGCAGGAGTACGATTCGAGACGCTAGAATTGTCGTCATCGGCTAGCGTGTACGAGCCGGGAGAGAGCCCCGCCACGGTGGTCTAGTGGCTAAGGTACTCGGCTGCTGATCCGAGGGTCGCGGGATCGAATCCCGGCCGCGGCGGCTGCATTTCGATGGAGGCGAAATGTTGAGGCCCGTGTGCTGTGCGATGTCAGTGCACGTTAAAGAACCCCAGGTGGTCGAAATTTCCGGAGCCCTCCACTACGGCGTCTCTCATAATCAGAACTGGTTTTGGGACGTAAAACCCCACAAAACAACAACGAGCCGGGAGAGAGAGTTTGGGTCAGGACGCCCATTCGCCATCGCGGCATCTCTGAGAAACTGTTGTAGCGATACTTCGGGCCTTATAAAGTTCTTCGACGCCTGACCGATGTTAATTATGAGGTTGTTCCCCACGGTCTTCACTGCACAATTCGTCAACGGCACGCACCGGAGGTTGTGCACGTACTCCGGCTGAAACCCTATTTATCTGAGTGACTTCACTACTTCGATCACCACCGTGTATAGATCGTGTTACCGCGACTACAAAGCATCGGGACGATGCTTTCTGGGAAGGGAGTCTATGTCGCGACTGTACTTTGGAGAATGGTAGTCGAATATATATATATATATATATATATATATATATATATATATATATATATATATATAATATAAGATGTCCACGAATAACAAACAATAACTCAATATTTAATGAATAACGTTGCCGGCGGACCAGCCTTCATCAGAGTCAGTATAGTTACAGGGCGTCGTCCTTTTTAAATTGTTGCCTGGTTCCTACGCACATAGACTCACAAAAGCAACACATGGGTGTTGCTGGGTAAGTTCTTGTCTACGTGGCTGTCAATCAGCACACCATGCCGGAGCATCGCGCGGAACCGAGGTGCAGGTATGCTGTGCTCATATGGGTTCGCATACGTGCGAGAAGGCACAGTAACACAGTTTTGTTGGATGAGTCACTTTGCAGGTTATTGTCAGTTAGCATGCTGTGCCCACGTAACGGGGATGCAGCTGTGAGCATGTGGGGCACTCATACATGCACGTGCAGAAGATATAGTAGGCCACCATAAGTCGTGGTACACTCAGAGGCGTAAGAAAGGCAGACCCACTTTCAAGCACGAGGTTTGTTCTAGTATAGCAAGTAAAACACTAAACAAGAAAAGAAATTACAGCATATCCACGGAGTGAATGATGATAGGTGGGCGAAGCTCGGGATGTGCATCGTAGATCGTGCCGAGTTCCGGATTAATTTAGTTAACGCGCATGCTACGAATCCTCACGGTTCAACTATGCACAATGCACAAGTGAAATCTCCCACCGGCACTTCATTGCAAGTCAAGATCCAGTGTATATATATATATATATATGGGTTTTGCCGGTGAACGCTTCTCCAACGCGAGCAGTCGGTATTTCTCAATCAAGAAACTCGCTAGGAGACGCTGCCTGCGCCAACGTTGTCTCTCGCGTTTGCCGGGGCAGTGTCGAGTTTGCCGGGGAGCGCGTGGCTCCCGGCGCTCGCGGCGAGGGCGAGCGCCAGGTGCCACGCGCTCGCCCTCGGCGCGTGCGTGCGCTCCAGCAGGCACGCGCCGGTGGCTACCTACTACTAACTACTACTACTACTACTACATACATCGGGGACGCACGAAATGGCTGCTAATGGGGAATGAGAGACAGAAGAATTCGGCTTTTAGTTAACACGCACGCTGCGAATTTTTTATTGTTCAACAACGCACAGGAGAAATCTCCCACCGGCACCACCTTGGAGGTCAAAGCGTAAGACTGGTTACGCACTACTACGACTACGACGAGGGACGAACGGGTGCCGCTTTAAAGGGGCCCTGAAACGCATTTTACGCACATTGATTTTATTGCACATTTGCTTTGTATGGGACTTGACGATGACCGAAACACCAGTGAAAGCGGCGAAATTGAACCGTATTGTATTTTAATTTGCACCTAAAATCGGTTTCCGCGCTGACTGCAGCGCCATACATCAACAGTTTCTCCGAGCGGATATGACATCACCATGCTGCTTTGCTGCAGGTTCTGATTGGCCGGGAACAGTAGGGAATAAAAATATACATCGCACATATCGATAATGCACCGAATATAAGAAATTCCAAATTCAGAACGTGTTTTATGCTTGCTAAAGGTACAAATTTGGGCATTACAACTTCATTTTGCTTGTAACTGACACAAGGATCGCTGTGCGGCCCACGTGGTGGTTGTGGTAGGAAGACCACAGAGGGCAGCACGGTTCCGGTTCTGCAAGATGTAAGCCGCGTTTTGATTGGAAGCAGCATGCACGCCTTGGGATGCCGATATCTGTCGTCTGCTTTTATTTTGAATTTGTAAGTTGAATAACTTGCGTTTGCCTGCATCGATCTCGAAAATTCTTTTTGCATTTACCTCAGAACAATACAACGAACCCGTTTCGATGCAAAACTCAGCGAGTAAAATATGGTTTCAGGGCCCCTTTAAGGAGCTTCGCCCCTAAAAAGAAAAAAAAAACACAGCATATCCACGAGGTGAATGATGGTGAGGTGGGCGAAGCTCCGGAAGTTATGGGTGTCGGATCGTCGGTGGGGCAGGGACGAAGCGGAGCGGCGGGCGCGGAGGGCCGCGGCGGCTCGTGCTCGTCCCCAGGATCCCGCGGTGCGAGCCCGAGAAGCAGCGGTGAAGCCAGCACGGCGCCTGGCGGATCCCGAGTCGGAGCGCGCCAATGACGCCGCGGCGCAACGTGCACTCCGAGCAGCGGACCCCTAAAGGCGAGCCCGATGCGGGGGCGAATCGAGCGCGGCGCCTGGCGGA
Organism: Hyalomma asiaticum; assembly: GCA_013339685.2. Lineage (NCBI taxonomy): Eukaryota > Metazoa > Arthropoda > Arachnida > Ixodida > Ixodidae > Hyalomma > Hyalomma asiaticum. Next base: position 73,469,892 of record CM023486.1, on the reverse strand, counting down.
TCCCGAGACGGTGCGGGGTAGCTACGATGCCGCCGCAGCTGTAGCGCCAAATCGGTCTCCGTCGATGGGCCGGGCGGGCGTCGTCTTGGAACGGCGACGATCCAGGAGACCGAGAGAGGCACTCGTTTCCCGCGCACCCAGGCACAGCCCGTGCAGCAGCCAATCGGAGAGTAGCGGCACTTCCACAGCCATCTAGTGGCGATTCACACAAGCGCACTATTGCACACACTTCTATTGGACCAACGCCATCTAGGGAATGAGACGAGAAATGGTGATGACGACACAGATTGTGTACAGCGCCATCTAGAATATCATCACTCAACTTCAGTTTGTATGTACTTCTATGAGACAGCGCCATCTATTATACTGTTCGGGAGATACTGCCGGTTACGCGTGACGCGTGACAAGGTTAGACTAAGAGGAGCTTCCCCCCTAAAAATCAACTCCATGCACGTGTTAACCGTAAGCCGAGGCCAGCACGGTAACAGGGGAAAGAAGAGAAAGCCAAGGGTTTTGGGAATAGTGATCCTCAAAACCAAACGGAATACTGCCAGAAACAATTTGAGGCGTACTTATTATGGAATACTTTTCGAATAATTCTCACCTTTGAAAGCCGTTATTATAGTTAGTGTAAATCGATGTTCACATCCTCTTGTTCCTAACTTCCGCGTTAAAAAAACTTGGACCATCTCCCCGAAGGGAACCCTGATGGGATGCGAAGCAGCAGCGTTGCGCACGGGTGGCGTCACGGGTTGAACGGCGCTAACGCGGCTGCTGGGAGAAGTTTGAAGCGAAACTCGGTGTAGCGTTTACTGGTGTAAACGTTTGTTTAAAACGCAGACACGGGAGGCGAGCGGGCGTTGGAGCAACACCCTCTAGAGGGTGTTGGTTGGAGCCGGCAGCTGCGGGCGCTCAGGCGGGTGAGGGAGAGAGCGACGTACGCGCGCACCTGCGAGGGAAGCGTGCGAGGGGAGCGTGACTTGGTACCGCTCCAACACCTGCGCCGAGGGAAGCGCGTTGCCTCGCGCTTGTGCGGAGGATGATGATGATGATGATGATGATGATGATGATGATGATTGTGGAACGGAGGGACAGCGTTATACAGGCTAGTCAAAGAGCTGCTTCGCATCTAAATCACAAATGCAGCACCTGCAGAAATAAGCAGGCCCTTCGCATCCACGAAACTGTTCAGAGAGCGTGCATGATTTGTGTATAGCCGGTGGGATGGAGCTTGCGAAGCAAATTAGCTTATGGCGATACGTATAAGCTATTATGGTTTATGCCTATAATATGCCAGAAAGGATGTAATTAGTCGTAGCTTTGGACAAAATGTGGGTTCATTTAGGTGCAGTAACATTTTAAAATAAGAGTAGATTATTCGAAAAATGTGTCGCTTTATGAGTCAGATTTCACACAGTTCGATTCGATATGCCAATTGTGTTCTCGTGTATTGACTACAACTTCAAGTAATGCACTTTTGTGTACAGAGTGTAATTTTAAGCCCGAGTTATGGTCGTATGAACAGCAAAAGGTGACGTACAGCAACTCAGAACTGCTGAACGCAGTACCAAGGCTTCACCAGCAGGCTACGCCACGTTTCTGTTGCTGTGATTTCAGTTGTTGGGATGCGTTCTTTAAAGAGTCCTTTGTCTCCCGCACGAGTCGTATTCGAAGTTAATGCTGAAAATATCTGATGTTCATTTTGTGTTCATTCACTGTTAGAGTGCAGACTGCATGGGCTTGCTAAGAGACGTGCACGCCAGAAAAAGGGCAGCAATCATGACCTGCCAGGAAAACGCGTACTTATAGGACTCATAAGACGAAATTTTGAATAGTTTATTTTATAAACTAATAGACATTTCGTAATTTCCTCGATGTTCCGCTGAACCATTTACTGGTACGAATTCGCCCGTTGCTTTTCACAGTTATCAGGAGTATTACTCACGCTCTGAAAATAAAAAAAAACATAATGTAGGCACGCAAATCATTTAAACTGCCAGAACTCCTCTGCATAGAAAACTGGGATGCGTTCTCAATTAAATTTCCCGCCTCGAGCCGCGGCGCAAGCTGAACATGCCGCTCGAGTCAATGGAGTTCGAGTCGTCATCTGAGGTACAACCACCGGGGACGACACAGGGGTTGAACTTAGTCTTCCAGCGCTCTCCCTGAGGGAGGACTACTGCGCCAGCTATAAAAATAGCATGTTCTACCTCCCTCCCTTTCTCCCTGCCTCCCTCATGTGTTACAGCGTGACAGTAGAGGTGAAAACGAAACATAATATGCTGTATTTTCATCACTGCAGCATTGCTCTCGACAGTGTAGTTATACTTCCTACTCCTGCGACTATGTTATACCACAAAACTGAATTTGCTACGGAAAGTGAAATCGTACGTACTCGACTTTGACATCAGAGACGATGTTGGTCGCGCTAGCGGTGACCTTCAGACCACTACGGTCTTGAGGCTGCAAAAGGAAAAGACAAAATAATAATACATTTACACGCCGCTTTCAGTTGAAAGATTGCTTCCTATATTCTCACTTCGTTGTATCTCCCACTCCTGCATGGTGCCCCAAAGCGCGCGTATAATACTGAAATGTAACGAGTCACTTAATTCTTGCACATCGCATGCGGCTACCGCCGTTTGGCCGAAAAGACAAGTAGGTCGCCATGTACTTGCCAGTGCTCAATTTACACACACACACAAAAAGAAAGAAACGAAAGGCGCTTCCAGCAGGCAAGAGAACAGTGTAAGGTCTCATTGCCGACTGCCCCGCCATGGTTGTCTAGTGGCTATGGTACTCGGCTGTAGATTCGAGCGTTCCGGGATCGAATCCCGGCTGCGGCGGCTGCATTTCGATGGAGGTGAAATGTTGAGGCCCATGTGCTGTGCGATGTAAGTGCACGTTAAAGAACCCCAGGTGGTCAGAAACATCCGGAACTCTCCACTACAACGTCTCTCATAATAAAGTCGTGGTTTTGCGACGTAAAACCCCACAAAACTACAACTAACTCATTGCCGACTAAACGCTGCACAGAGTACAAGCTCAGGGACTGAGCAAAGATTTCAGTTCTGTAGCCATTTTTTAAAAACAATAATTAAAGTTCACTGCCGACATAGGCTCTATCACAAAAGACTGCGAAGCCCAGAGTGCACTAGGGCGTGACTACGGCCCAGAGTGCCTTTTAATCATATGGGGGTTTTGGCACGTAAGGCCTCAGGAATTATTTTTCGTGGCGTGCTCGCACAAATATTTGGGCCGATCTCGAAGGCAGCGCCACGTAGCCTGAATGGCACAGTGGGCCGCTTCTTCATTAGGCGTCCCATCATGAGATGACGATGTCATCACCCGACGTTTGATGCACGGACGCGGTCACTATATTGCCAAACGTGACATCGTCACTTCGTAACACGTATTTTACTACCATCGGACCCTAACGCTGGGTGTTTAGCTTCCTGGGCCATATAACGTATTCGCGGTTATGAGGAATGCCACATAGAAACTTGTAGGGGGGAAGGGGAGAAGGGGTGCCACAGCTTCGCGGGACATCTATTTTCACAGGGCCGAGATGGCGAATTTCTGTTCGAAGGGATAGATTTATTATTCTGACTTTCATTCCATTTACCTGAAATAATAATAACTGATGGGGTCTTACGCATGGAAACAGCGATATGATTATCAGACACGCCCTAGTCGAGGCCTCCTGACGTTTTGACCTCCTGGTGTTCTTCTACGTCCACTGATAGCGTATCGTTCACGAGCGCCTTTTATGTTCGCTTCCACCAAAAGAAGACTGCCGCGGCCGTAATCGATCACGTGTCTTTCAGGTCAAACTTCAAGCCTAATAGGAAATAAGTATGACAGTACGTACCCCTTTGCAGCAGTTGCAATTTTTACTGGAAGTGTAGGCAGGCCCTCGGGTGTTATTAGTGTACCACCCGGTTTCAAAGTCTCAGAGAGTATTGCATCGGTGGCAGATGGTGCTTCGACAGGCAGAACACTAGCCGTTAGAGTCGTTTCTAAGTGGTGGCTGGGCTGAGAGTGGGAGCTGAAAGAATAGCTGGAGAACTCGTGTGGGCCGTAGTAGCCGCCAAAAGGCCCGCCGAAGCCAAAGGGACCGAATCCGTTACTGTGCGCTCCCAGAAATTGACGGAGTTGCCGAAAGGACCGTGCCCATAAGCACCTAGATGACCCGCTACCGAATAGCCTGTAGTCCCATATGGGCCATAGGTTCCAAATAGAGCTGAAGGAGCCAGTGAGTTTCCGTACGTGCCATGAAGGGCCGAGTAAGCACCAAGTGGGCCTAGCGATTCAGAAAGAGCACTGAGGCTACCGAAATATCCTGGATACCCACTGTACAAACTAGAAAGTCCTGTAAAACCAGGGTATCCTCCGAGCAGTCCAGAGAGCCGTCCGAGGCCTGGATAGCTGCCGTAGAGAGCTGAAAGAGCCGGTGAGCTTCCGTAAAGGCCAAGAAGTCCCGTGTAACCATCAAGCGGACCTAGCGGTCCTGAAAGACCACTAAGAGTACCGAAGTAACCTGGGTATCCAGAGTACAAACTGGAAAGTCCCGCCAAACGACTGTATCTTCCGAAAAGTCCAGAAAAGTGTCCAGCCCCGAATAACTGCCGTAGAGAGCTGAAAGAGCCTGTGAGTTTCCGTAAATACCATGAAGTGCCGAGTAAGCACCAAGTGGGCCTAGCGATTGAGAAAGAGCACTGAGGCTACCGAAATATCCTGGATACCCACTGTACAAACTAGAAAGTCCTGTAAAACCAGGGTATCCTCCGAGCAGTCCAGAGAGCCGTCCGAGGCCTGGATAGCTGCCGTAGAGAGCTGAAAGAGCCGGTGAGCTTCCGTAAAGGCCAAGAAGTCCCGTGTAACCATCAAGCGGACCTAGCGGTCCTGAAAGACCACTAAGAGTACCGAAGTAACCTGGGTATCCAGAGTACAAACTGGAAAGTCCCGCCAAACGACTGTATCTTCCGAAAAGTCCAGAAAAGTGTCCAAGCCCCGAATAACTACCGTAGAGAGCTGAAAGAGCGAGTGAGTTCCCGTAAGTGCCATAAAGGGCCGAGTAAGGACCAAGTGGCCCTAGCGTTTCAGAAAGAGCACTAATGCTACCGAGGTATCCTGGATACCCACTGTACAAACTAGGAAGTCCTGTCAAGCCAGGGTATCCTCCGAGCAGTCCAGAGAGCCGTGCGAGTCCTGGATAACTGCCGTAGAAAGCTGAAAGAGCCGGTGAGTTTCCGTAATGGCCAAGAAGTCCCGTGTAGCCATCAAGCGGACCTAGCGGTCCTGAAAGACCTCTAAGAGTACCGAAGTAACCGGGGTAACCAGTGTACAAACTGGAAAGTCCCGCCAAACTACTGTATCTTCCGAAAAGTCCAGAAAAGTGTCCATGTCCCGGATAACTACCGTAGAGAGCTGAAAGAGCGAGTGAGCTTCCGTACGTGCCATGAAGGGCCGAGTAAGCACCAAGTGGGCCTAGCGATTCAGAAAGAGCACTAAGGCTACCGAGGTATCCTGCATACCCACTGTACAAACTAGAAGGTCCTGTCAAACCCGGGTATCCTCCGAGCAGTCCAGAGAGCCGTGCGAGTCCTGGATAACTGCCGTAGAGAGCTGAAAGAGCCGGTGAGTTTCCGTAATGGCCTAGAAGTCCCGTGTAGCCATCAAGCGGACCTAGCGATCCTGAAAGACCACTAAGATTACCGAAGTAACCGGGGTAACCAGTGTACAAACTGGAAAGTCCCGCCAAACTATTGTATCTTCCGAAAAGTCCAGAAAAGTGTCCCAGTCCCGGATAACTACCGTAGAGAGCTGAAAGAGCCAATGAGTTTCCGTACGTGCCATGAAGGGCCGAGTAAGCACCAAGTGGGCCTAGCGATTCAGAAAGAGCACTGAGGCTACCGAAATATCCTGGATACCCACTGTACAAACTAGAAAGTCCTGTCAAACCAGGGTATCCTCCGAGCAGTCCAGAGAGCCGTCCGAGTCCTGGATAACTGCCGTAGAGAGCTGAAAGAGCCGGTGAGTTTCCATAAAGGCCAAGAAGTCCCGTGTAACCATCAAGCGGACCTAGCGGTCCTGAAAGACCACTAAGAGTACCGAAGTAACCTGGGTATCCAGAGTACAAACTGGAAAGTCCCGCCAAACGACTGTATCTTCCGAAAAGTCCAGAAAAGTGTCCAGCCCCGAATAACTACCGTAGAGAGCTGAAAGAGCGAGTGAGTTCCCGTAAGTGCCATAAAGGGCCGAGTAAGGACCAAGTGGCCCTAGCGTTTCAGAAAGAGCACTAATGCTACCGAGGTATCCTGGATACCCACTGTACAAACTAGGAAGTCCTGTCAAGCCAGGGTATCCTCCGAGCAGTCCAGAGAGCCGTGCGAGTCCTGGATAACTGCCGTAGAAAGCTGAAAGAGCCGGTGAGTTTCCGTAATGGCCAAGAAGTCCCGTGTAGCCATCAAGCGGACCTAGCGGTCCTGAAAGACCTCTAAGAGTACCGAAGTAACCGGGGTAACCAGTGTACAAACTGGAAAGTCCCGCCAAACTACTGTATCTTCCGAAAAGTCCAGAAAAGTGTCCATGTCCCGGATAACTACCGTAGAGAGCTGAAAGAGCGAGTGAGCTTCCGTAAGTGCCATGAAGGGCCGAGTAAGCACCAAGTGGGCCTAGCGATTCAGAAAGAGCACTAAGGCTACCGAGGTATCCTGGATACCCACTGTACAAACTAGGAAGTCCTGTCAAGCCAGGGTATCCTCCGAGCAGTCCAGAGAGCCGTGCGAGTCCTGGATAACTGCCGTAGAGAGCCGAAAGAGCCGGTGAGTTTCCGTAATGGCCTAGAAGTCCCGTGTAGCCATCAAGCGGACCTAGCGATCCTGAAAGACCACTAAGAGTACCGAAGTAACCGGGGTAACCAGTGTACAAATTGGAAAGTCCCGTCAAACTGTTGTATCTTCCGAAGAGTCCAGAAAAGTGTCCAAGTCCCGGATAACTACCGTAGAGAGCTGAAAGAGCCAATGAGTTTCCGTACGTGCCATGAAGGGCCGAGTAAGCACCAAGTGGGCCTAGCGATTCAGAAAGAGCACTGAGGCTACCGAAGTATCCTGGATACCCACTGTACAAACTAGAAAGTCCTGTCAAACCAGGGTATCCTCCGAGCAGTCCAGAGAGCCGTCCGAGGCCTGGATAGCTTCCGTAGAGAGCTGAAAGAGCTGGTGAGCTTCCGTAAAGGCCAAGAAGTCCCGTGTAACCATCAAGCGGACCTAGCGGTCCTGAAAGACCACTAAGAGTACCGAAGTAACCGGGGTAACCAGTGTACAAACTGGAAAGTCCCGCCAAACTACTGTATCTTCCGAAGAGTCCAGAAAAGTGTCCAAGTCCCGGATAACTTCTGTAGAGAGCTGAAAGAGCGAGTGCGTTTCCGTAAGTGCCATGAAGGGCCGAGTAGGCACCAAGTGGGCCTAGCGATTCAGAAAGAGCACTAAGGCTACCGAGGTATCCTGGATACCCACTGTACAAACCAGGAAGTCCTGTCAGACCAGTGTATCCTCCGAGCAGTCCAGTGAGCCGTCCGAATCCTGGATAACGGCCGTAGAGAGCTGAAAGAGCCTCTGAGTTTCCGTAGAGGCCAAGAAGTCCCGCGTGACCATCAAGCGCACCTATCGGTCCTGAAAGACCACTAAGAGTGCCGAAGTTAGCGCGGTAACCAGTGTACAAACTGGAAAGTCCCGCCAGACTATTGTATCTTCCGAAAAGTCCAGAAAAGTGTCCAAGCCCCGGATAACTACCGTAGAGAGCTGAAAGAGCGAGTGAGTTTCCGTACGGGCCATGAAGGGCCGAGTAAGAACGAAGTGGGCCTAGCGATTCAGAAAGAGCAGTAAGCCTACCGAAGTATCCTGGATAGCCACTGTACAAACTAGAAACTCCTGTCAAACCTGGGTATCCTCCAAGGTAATTATCGTAGTTAACGTAGAACCCCGAAAGCGCAGGTGAACTGACATAGAATCCAGGTACCCCTGAATAACCTCTGAGTAGTCTTAGCGCAACCGAACGACCCAAGTATCCCGGATGTCCACCATACATTCCGTAGTGACTTCCGAGAATTCCAGACAAGTATCCGAATTCTGGATATGAGCCGTACAGACCTAAGAGACCTAGGGCACTTCCATGCGGCCCTGAAAGGTCAGGGTGGTGTTGTAGAAGTCCTAGGTTGGCACCATATCCTCCGATAAGTCCTCCCAGAACACCAGGGTAGCCTGAATACCTATGTGCACTACTACCATATAAGAATCCCCACGGGCTAGGAAAGCCGGAGTGTCTATAAAAGTGAGTGAGGTAACTGTTATAGCCAGGGTAGCCTCCGTAGTAGCCACCATACACGTTTGAAAAGTCTTCAACACCTGGGTAGCTTCCCCAAGGTCCATGCGGGAAGCCGACGGCACCCCATGGTTTTCTTATAGCACCGGTAGCGAGAACGTTTTCAACCGCACCAGGCGAAACACTGGATGTAGTGCTAGTGACACTGCCTACTGTTCCGCCTGAAACGGTAGCGACGCCTTCTTCAGTGACACCGGAGACTGTTGGTGGTTCCAAATCGAGGCTTACGTGCTCTTGTAATTGCCCTAATGGAGCGGCTCTTGATGAAACGACTGCAAATAGAAACAAATGAATGATGAGTATCCTCGTCTGAGCTCCTTGTACCTCTACTAAATTTGCTCTAAACGTCAGCAAAGTAAAGCAAAGTGTTGTCGTCCTCGTCAAGTACGTCCTCCCTCACAGTGTGCCTCGTAACTTTGGCGCAGTCTTAAGACAAATTTGATCTACATTTTGCTGTCGTACGCAAACGAAAAAGATTTTTATACAATTCACGCGACGAGTTGGTTTCTCCAATTCACCTGCGACACAGCTTCAATTTCTTTCTTTGCACATATTTCTATGAACAACACTAAATGGCGGCGTGCCCAATTAGCATCCACATTCTCATCAGCGTGTTCTATGTCCACTCTCGCAATCTCTAACCATCAAAAGCCTGTTCTCTTCACTGCAGAAATCTCCAATACAGTTGCGGGTGTGGAGAGGCCTATAGTTGTACGAGATAGGTCCAGAGATGCCTCAGCCCAGATATATTTTGTCCAGAGAGCTACTTTTGTACCATTAGCTAAACTGCCAAAGAAGCAACGAGAGCTCGTATATTCTAATGATGACCAGTGGGCCGAATACGCCTTGATCAGGACAATGACACTGAAGGTAATGCCCAATGAAATGGTGCGCGCTGAAGATGTGACAATGCATTTTGTGCATTTAGTGAGCTTCCTCGGGCAGTATAAAAGGCTCACGTAAGACACACCCTAAGATATCATTTCCCTGTTGAGAACACTCACCGTAGGCTACGAGGCAGAACGTGGTGGCCAAAGCCTTTCCCCTCATGATGGAAAAGCCTGTACAGCCCCTTCTTCAACGCTTACTGGCCGGGCGTTGTGTTGAAAAGTGGCCGATTTTCGCAGTATATATGCCACGATTGGTAGCTATCCCAGCATTCTTTTTGCATCGGCTGTCGCGTTCTGTCGTTCTCTTTGTTCCTGTGACGCATTCTATTTGCGTTTTTTCTTGCGCGAATGAAATGAAAAGAAAACAAATACTTACCTTAACCGCACGATTCAACGCTGCTTTTCAGCTTGGTAACAGTGATTTCGTAGGCGCATATTGTCTCCTTGCTAGCTTTTGCTGCTCTTTCAAGTTTTATTAACTCAGCGACAAAGAAACAGCTAAAAGAACTAAGCACTAGGGATCGCCATGGAAGCTAATTGATAGGCGAAAATTGACTCAGTTTGTTTTTCACCCTTCGTTGCTGTTTTCATTTTTATATAGTCTTCGTCTATTGTCACTGGTCATACCCCGCTTCCACAAAAAGAAAATAGTTTTTATGAGGTCGACGAACTGTGTGGCTTACACCAGGTGCTTCACACAGTAAGAGAGAGAGGAGGTGAAGGCTTCTCAGACATGCAGTAACAGTGACATCGTCAGTCTTATTTCATGTCATCAGGTTGAAACTCTGGGGTTCTTTGCACAATGGCGATTGTCCGAGTTCACGCCTTATCTGGAACTTTTGTACGTGTAGAAAAATGAAAGTGTGTTACTTGAGATTCTACTATATCAAAGGATAATTTGTGTGCGCTTAGGTACCTTTGTTGCCCTGGCACGAATTATGCAGGGTAAGGAAATGACCTGCCATAGCGAGCCCATGGGAAAGGGCAACGGCAAAGTTACACTTAGAATATCTAAGTGAGACCTCGGGTATACGCGTTAATAAAACAGTGAACACATCTCATGCAGCCATCATCGTAGATTCGTAGAAGCTTCCGCTTGCTCTCTGAAGCTAGGTGGGAAGGGCAAAATTTTTTTATTGATATAAACTAAGTTCCCTTTCATTACCCTGAATGCGGATGGACAAACAGCGTCGCTGTTTAGCACCACCACCACCACTACATACATACATACATACATACATACATACATACATATACATACATACATACATACATACAGACATAATACAGACATACATACATACATACATACATACATACATACATCCCAGGCAGCACGCCACACAGGACTTATGTAGCCATACATGCATACATACATACATACATATACATACATACAACATACATACATACATACATACTCATAACTACATACATACTACATACCTGGGTGGCTTATACCCTGTCACACGAGGCAACTAAAGTGCACTTGAGCAAGTGCACTTCGCCGCTAGTGTCATTCGCACGCTGTCACACGGGAACGTTTAGTGACACTCGCTGCAAAGTGCACTTGCAGGCAAGTGCGTTCGCCGAACTCACTTCGCGGCGACGAAGTGTGTAGCCTCGGTACCAGTGGCTTGTAAAGAAATACGCTAATGCACAATGCGGCAATGCAATGTATTAGAAGCACTGCAATGTATTAAAACAAATCATATTTCAACAAAGAAGCCTCGCTATTCTTGTCCTCGGGCAGTTTGCAGCCACGTCCGCTAGGGGAATGCACATTCCCAAAGCACACTTCTGTTTCTCGTGTAGCAGCGCGTGAGCGTAAGTGCACTCGCTCAAAGTGCGCTTTAGTTGCCTCGTGTGACAGGGGTATTAGTGGTTAAAGCATCCGCCTCTGGTGCAGGAGGTGCTGGGTTCCATTCGCCCTGCCGCCGGGCACCCATTGGTTTTTCTAATGGGGAGAGAGGTACCCTTACCTGGTTCTCGGTGATGTGTGTAGTCTCGACAAGGCCGCCACTGCTTTCCACGCTCTTCTTTCCCTCCCCTTCCCATATGAGCATTTCGGTTGAGGTGTCCACAGTCGAGATACAGTCACCGTGCACTCCCAATATATTTTTTGCATGAGAGTGGAGTGTACAAAAGGCATTGGTGAGTCATGGGCCGTTGAAGTGTTTGTCACCACTTCCATCCTCATAAATCAAAGTCATCGTTTAACAAGAAAGTGTTTTATGCCTTGGTCCACCAAGATATACATCACGTACTTCCGTAAGAGAAGTGGATGTCAGAAAAACGGAACTGATATTACAATAAATAGTACCACCCGTTCGGACTCTAACCCATATTCACACGGAATGCGATGATAGGAGCTTGAAGCTCTACCGATACACCACCGAAACATTGGAGATATTGATTGATTTGTAGGGTTTTACGTCCCAAAACCGCCTATGATTATGAGCGACGCCGTAGTGGAGGTCCCCGCAAATTTGGATCACCTGGAGTTCTTTAACGTGCGCTGACATCACACAGCACACGGGCCTCATCATTTCGCCTCCATCGAAAATGCAGCCGCCGCGGCCGGGATTCGATCCCGCGACACTCGGATCAACGGCCGAGTACCGTAGTTACTATTTGACACACGGGCCTTATATCTTCACTACACTGCTTTACAATTTAGATTTAACTGATGCCCGGTTAAATCAAAATTACTCTTAAATCAAAATTGCCTCCCCTACACTGCACTCTTGGTTCGCGGCGTTGGTACCGCCATCAAGAAACGATGGAGCGTTTGTGACCAGCCGAGTCCTGTAGGCTTCTCCCTACCTTCGCTTGCGTCGCCACCACGAGTACCAGCTGGACGCACTGCTCCGCTCGGTTTACAAGCGAGCGCTAGATATTCCCATCGCTACCTCCAATCAGCGCTTTGCGGCCTTGGGAGTGCACAACTCGTATTCAGAGTTGCGGGAGGCCCATCATGTAAATCAAATCAATCGTCTGTCCCAGACGGCTCCTGGGCGCCGCCTCCTGGATAGGCTCTCACTGAATCCGATCTCTACCCCACCTCCAGATGCCTCCGTTCCGGAGCTGTGGCGGCAAAAACTTCGGGTCGAGCCTCTTCCTCGCAACAGGGATCCCAGTCAACACACAGGCAGACGCCTAGCCCGAGCACACTTTCTTCACACTCGATACTCCGACACCCCTGGCGTCTTCTATGTAGAGGTTTCAGGACCAACCCCCTCCGGACACTTTACGGCCGCAGTGACACTTTACGGCCGCAGGGTCACCACATTGACGGCCTCTATTTCCGCTCACCAAATGCAACTCAGGCTGAAGAGGTGGCCATAGCTCTGGCCGCCTCTCATTGCACAGCAAGGGTAATCATCACGGACTCGCGCTTCGCCTGTTCCCGATACCAGCATAATACCATAGTTTCTCTGGCCGCCCAGCTTCTCCAGGCGGCCTCATGGCGCTTTCACCCCCCCTCCATCCGCATTGTCTGGTCCCCTGGCCACGCTGGTCTCCCCGGTAATGAAGCGGCTCATGCCGCTGCCTGCGTCTCTCTTTCCCAGGCCGTTACCCCCTCCGATCCCGTGTCTCCCCAGGCACCTCGGCTATCACGCAGTACCTCGAAATTCTTGATTATCATCGAACCTCGCGCCGTCTTTACCCAGACCCTGCACGGGGCCTCTCTAAAGCGGACGAGCGACTCCTGAGACGCTCGCAGACGAACACCTTTTTGTGTCCTGCGGCCGCCCAGCACTTCATGCCGGGTATACACGGCTACTCTGCGCACTGTGGGGTCCTGGCCGACACCTATCACATGATTGCAGTATGCCCTGCCATACCTCTTCCTTTTTCACCCCCCTTCCCCCTACCCACAAGGGAGGCTTGGGAGGAGTTCCTGCTCGGCTGCTCTACCCGGGACGCTCAGCGCTTCTTGGTGGCCCGCGCTCGAGCGGCGATCATCTCCAGTGGACTTCCGGAATAGGAAGACCACCCAAGTGAATCATTAGGGCAACTCTCCGTATTTTCCTGAATAAATGATTTTCCACCACAAGCAGATTGTCGTGCGCGCCGGCAGCTAGCGTTTCAGTAGCCTCAGCGCGTCGATCGCATTGAAGATAAGCGGCGTGGCTCCGCGCAGCGTCCTGCAGGAGCGTTGAATGGGCAAAGCCAAATTTGCTTTGCGTGACCAGTTGTGTTGCGAAGCGCTCTGCTCTAGGAACGCAAAGATGGCCGTCGAAAAGCAAATGATCTGCCTTTCGCAGCAGTGGACTGTGGGTTCACAAAACGATCCATTGACAACTCCTTCGGTTTCGCTTGCAATGTTCCAACATTTTCGGACGCTCCTGGTTTATGATAGGTTTGCGCAGGGCTCTGACGCATGCAGTGCAATATCTCCGCAGAAATGTGAGTCTTTCGAGAACTTTCAGCTTTGCGCAACTGACAAGGATCCCTGTTCAGTGACGAGGTGCCGCTGATGTCTGCATGCAACGTGTTCACATGTCAAGAGTACCCCACCCATCTCTCACTCGCCGATTCACCAGATTAACGCTTATGCATTCCACAGCTTCGCGAAGACAGGTTCCACTTACATGTTATACTGATTCCTACGACAGAGAGATCAACACACTTTTTTTTTCTTTCTACCCCCATTTCTCTTCCGCCAACGCTGAGTAGGTGGTCAGAAATTGGTTCAGGCCGACTTCTCAGCTTGTCTCTGACAATCTCTCTCTCTCTCTCTCTCTCTCTCTCTCTCTCTCTCTCTCTCTCTCTCTCTCTCGCTTTGGTGACCAGCCATGGCCTCCGGTACGTGGCCAGATTAATAAGGTGTTGGCTGGGGCAGTTGTAGTTCTTGACTGAGGGCTGACGGGTGCACATGGTGAAAAAAGAAACCAAACGTAATATTTCAGAGAGCAATGTTCCATTGCCGCAGCGTTCGAAAAGATCAACGTACCAAGAAAACGGTGGTCCCGTAAACCATTTGCAATGGGCCATTTGCACTGTCAACAGTCAGCTAACGCGCAACTGAGTTCACTCACTCTAGCTAACGGACCCAGAACAATATGAATGTGAGAGCTGCTTCACTACGTTCTCGAACTGTGACGTTTATACCCGAGAAACCTTGCTCCTCGTACAACTTTGTTGAAACTGGGTCTATATAAATCGTCTGTGCATTTTTGTCTTGCCGAATCTGAGTAAACATGCCATACAGGTGGATCTCTGAAAGATTAAAAAGAAGATGTGATGTCACATTATACAACGTTGCAGTCAAAGAAAAACACACCTACATAGGATTTCTATAAATGTGCGAAAGAACTTTTTGTTATGAAAATGCACAAGAATGCCACGCATATCACCGCCGTGTCATTTTCGCTGACGAGAATAAATTAACAATACGGCCTTCAGCGGTGCATTCTGCGTCGCAAACTCACACTGATCAGCTATACTGTTCATTTGCTTTCTTTGTAGCTCCTTAAAAATCGTAAAGTTGGTTCGTAGTTGTGTTTTGCCTGTGTGATTATGCATAACAATAAGTTCTAATAAGCTCCACACTCTCTGTAAGGTGCCCACGGCGCTACCATTATGTAAATGTGGTTAACCTATGCCGACGAATCCGCTGCTGCCTTGTAAATGGGTAGCTAGCAAAGAACAGCTGTGAGGCCGACTTTTTTCTCCTCGTGTTCAGTCCTGTCGCTGCATTCTTCTATAACCCATGGTCGCAGTTCTTTCTTTAACATTGTTTTGGTTTTAACCTCTCAACTAGCATGGCTTTCAACTGGTGTTAACTATGTCCATTTGTCGTGCTACGATGTCAAATGGAGCAATAATTTCAATGCTGACTTTCAATGTGACGTTGCTAGATTATCATTACATTCACGCGTGAGTGTGTGGTTCATGGATTCGAGAATTTCATAGGTACAAGAGAAACATCCAGAATAGCGGTTAAGAACTGTGGTCACGGCATAATACCTCATCAGTTATATACTTGTTTCTTATGCTATGCATATCTGTGTTTCTTTTATGATAATGACTCGCTCTATTCTGTCGCTTGCACTCGAGACAATGAACTGATGCTGCACATAGAAAAGTGACCGCGGGCTTTACGTCCTAAAGCTCATGCCGGGTAAGCAAGTGCTTCACTTCGAATACCAAGTTTTGTAATATATTGTCACATCCAGATATTGTAGCCGAATATTCGGTCATTATATACAGAACATCTGCTGCCGTTACAATTGTTGAAAGTGCTTGCCCTAGAACGCGCAATATATATTTTTTCCTGCTTGCTACTAGGCAGGAATTCTTAGATAGCTACTTCGTATTCTCTTCGTAGCTCTGGAAAGATTGCTTGCCCCTTTAGCATAAGACCGACCATCACACTTATTCTTTGCAACATTGTAGTCATTTTCTCCGTGCAAACAGTATTCGCATAGAAAATGGGAATTTATAATTTTTCTCAAGTTCCGGAAACTTATACTTGCATTTTCCTGCATCTGTATTTGGTGACCAAATGCTTTAATCCTCTGACGCCAAAACTTACGTTTTTCTCTTAGAAATAAATGTTTCTTGAAGCACAGACTATGGATAAAAGGGTACTTTTTTTTTGTGCAACCAGATATTCTCGGTTGTCATTGCTCGTTATCTGGCGAGCATCTATTTGATGCGTCTGCGAATATGTAGTCTTCTAATATTGAATATGTAGTCTTCTAAACTCGAGGTGGAAGAGAGCTTGGTCACCGTTCCCCACCTCCAGATAACACATCTTTTCTGGTTCATAGTTTAACCTATGAGATGCATAAATGCACGTGCACACTAAAAAAGAGTTTATACGTTGAACTGCATGCAACATCGCAACATATATTCATTTATTTCAATTGATTCTGAGAACAAGAAGCAAAGGGCTTCTCCGTCATGGTTCAGTAAATGAGACTCTCAGATGTCCGGCCTGCTTGGGGTACCCTAGGAAACACCTGCAAAATAACATATATAAGAGAAGTTGTTTATCTGTGTGATGTTAAACAGCTGAACATTTTTCAGAGCGAAGCTCCGAAGAAGTCTCTGCGCCGCAATGCTGGGCGCAAGGTAGAGCCGTTATCGTTTACAAAAATGGTAGCCAACAGCTAAGCATGGAATAGTTGGTTGAAAACTGCCGCTGTGAGTAGAAAATGTTTATCTGTATGTCTTTCACGTGTGAACCACTCATGGTCAGGTTGGAAAATTGCGCCAAATTGTTATCATTCTTTTTCTGCTCACTAGGAAAAGATGTTGCTTGTGTGCAGAGTACTGCGAATGAAACAAGGGGGACAAAGAAACAATTTTCAGAAAACATTCCTACATAAAAAGAGAGCAAACACATTAGATACGACAAATCGAACATTTTCACGTCGTAGATACGTAGGGTTTGCTCCGGTCTTCACCGAAACCCCTCTCCGCCTCTAGAAACAATTCTCTGTCGCATTCAGTGCACAAGGAACGTGACGACGGCCCCCCTCATGAGAGGGAGAGCGTTAGATTTATTCCTACCATCACGTCACTACCTACGATTACGTCAATTATTGGCATATGGAATGATTTACAGAAATGTTGCAGCGAATTCGAAACAATCAAAACTATTCAGCATTAGTATATCAACGAGAAAAGGCTGTAGAGCTCCTAATTTGAATCATCAGTAGAATTATTTGAAGATTTTCCACTGCAAGTATATGATGAACGATGCAAGGCAGAATGAAGTTGCGTGTTTGAGTAACTATAAAAGATTTTGTTGAACCAAGTCTATTCGCAGGCTGCCGCGAAAAGCGCAATGATATAAAGTACAAATTTCTGGTGCAATATTCTGTTCCAGCCCCTTATTGAAACCAGTACGCGACAGAGCGGCTAATTTTAAACGTTAAAGAATTTTCATTATTAGCGAATACTTTTCCTGTATTTACTTATTTACGGCATGTTGAAGTTCATTATTATATAGAGCTTTTTCAATGGTGAGTCCCTGCGGACAAACTTCAGGAAGTTCCTGTCGACCTAATTGTGTGCATCGTGTGTCCATACAGAAGTAAATAATGACATGCGTGCACTCACAGGTCTTGACGGGGTAGCATGGTTTTCGCACACAGCTTGTCCGTTGCGTCACACATCGGCTTCCTATGGGACAAACGCGACCCTGCAAAGATATGCAAGGACAGTTCAAATATATTTGTAGCGTCATCACGTTCAGCAGGACATTTTGTAGCACCATGCATGTGGCACCGGTGAGCCTTGTCTCATAGTGCGGCACCAATAATCAAGAAAATTGTAGTGCAAGGTTATCATATGCATCTCTGAAACCCCCTTCAAATCTTTATAAACATCAATGGCTCCCACTCCTTTCTTATTTTTGTTCTTGTTTTAAGAACATAGCAAGTGTATATAAATGAAACGCGCTATTTGTGTGATATGTTTCGATCTAAATTCTTATTCAATACAACTACAACCAAACCTATTGAAAACTGGGCAAGTTGGCATGAATCCATTTTTGAAGCTTTTTTCAGCGCACACACATGCAAAGACGCAAGGGAAGATCGTTTGTTTGTCCTCTTCCCCTGCATGCGCTAGAGAAAGTTTCTAAAACAACATCAATTTTATCTAATGTGCATTATCAAAGGGACGAGGAGCGTAAAGACACTTTCTAAGTGGCTCTCTTTTTTATTCTTCTTTACTTTCCGTGTTAGCCTAATTTCCCGAACAACGCCAAGCGGCGTAATTCACAGGCAGCGTCATATTCTGTGATAGATGTCACGTGCACGGCCTTTTTATTCGGCAAGCCACTTCGGGTTTTCTTCAGCTTGTGCTTAAATGGTAGCGAACCACCGGCATTGCTGTCCGCCCGAATCACCATGGGGCTGCCGTCGGCGGGCAGCAAACTTACATCTTGTCGTGAGCATCATGGCCAAAATACCATCTCCCAGTTTTGACGCAACGCAGGGGATCTCAAGTTGGACTCTTGTGTCTGACTGTCCGTCACTTCTGATATCATCATATATGGCAATCTCCTCATTCCCAGCTTCCTACTCACAATGAAATGAGGAGGCTTATCGTCTGCCACCATTGGGTACAAATTACGCATGCTCCAGCTGAAATGTGCGGTTTGGAGCTCGGCATGCGAACTCCTGAGCTGTCGCGCAACATTCTCGCTTGAGCAGGTATTGTCCAAATTCAAGCATGAGCGGTATATTTTTCTGATAATCTTTGCCGCTCTCGAAGCTATTGCAAGTGATTAAGTAGCGCTTTCGGCATTACGTCACCTTGTAAAGGTTTCACGTGCTATGCATGCAAGGGCATGGCATGTGAAAGGGTGTCGTAGTAGCAGCGTCTGTGCACGCGTTGCGCAAGGGACATCAGCCACCAGCAAACACATTGTCCAAGGCTACATTGTGCTTGTCACAGCTAAGGGTTGCCTTTTGTTCTTCGTCTGTGATAGCACAATACTGTCGCTCCAATGACCTCGAAGCTGAAAAAAAAAATGTCCCCGCGCCCCCTTTCTCAAAATCTTTTCTGGCCATTCTTCACTTATTCCCGCTGAAAACATTTCGGGATCATTAACACACAGCTACCTCGAAACAAGGATTGTTACAACAAAGGTTGCACAAAAAACAGTTGTCTCTGTGTGCAGAAATTTCTTGGCCCTCGCTGTGTTTTTCCAGTTTATGTAGGCAGCTTGTCGTTAAAAGGGCTTATCTCTTGAAACGTCAAATAGGCCTTAAAACTGCAAGTGTAGAATGTCCTTACAAGAAATATTTACGGTGTTCTTTGGTGTGATCACAACAGATATTTCTTATGGTGACAATTCATTTTCAGTGTTCCTACAGGATGCCGCATTCGCTGAAGCGGCTCTATTGACGACTGGTGTTACAGAGGATTGGCTCATACTGAAATTAACTGACTAATTAACTAACTTTGAATGGAGATACACAACTCTATGTTACGCCAATATGGGTGGTGCCTACGCAAAATAATCATTCCGGAGAGGCAGCTACGCGTCTCAATGCGGCATTACTTCAGAAAAAAGGTTAACCTTGATTAGACCGTGTACCATCAAGGCATTCATGTGAGAAATTTTTCTCTCCTCACCAACTACTGCAGCCGTCCTGTTATTACTTTCAGCTGGCCGCCGCAAACATTGCACTCCGCAAGGATATAACGATGCGAGTCTGCCCAAACTGCGCAGGTCTCGCGTTTTTGCAGCGAAGCTGTCTTTGGTCGATCCTGTGACGGCGTTGTTGCGCGATGAGTTTGGCGCCATGCAAAAGGGAATTGATTTTTATTGGTTTCTGGGGTTTTGCGTCCCAAAACCAGCTATGATTATGAGAGACGCTGCAGTGGAGAGCTCTGGAAATTTCGACCACTTGGGATTCTCGTCGCGCAGTACATGCATGGTCCTGTACATTTTGCCTCCATCGAAATGTAGCCGCCGCGGCCGGTATTCGATCCCGCGACCTCCAGATCAGCAGCCTAGTGCCATAGGCACTAGACCACCGTGGCGGGGCCCATGCAAGAAGGAAGAGCCGACCCACAATACCGTCGGCCCACTTCAACATGGCGGTGGCTGTGCGAACCCTAATGTGCGGCATTTGGGCTCGCACGTCTTTCCTCTCTTGCACTCGACCCACTCTTGCAGTCAGCCCGTTGCTAAGCCCCCCCCCCCCCCGAGTGGTCGTTATACTCAGCCCAATGGGCGATAAAATGCAGAAAAAGTTCAGAAATCTGGCAGTTTGGGCATGTTGGTGTACCACCTCGAAGATACGTAAAAGCGCAGCACATAACACACGGACGAGGAGAGGCGCAAAAAAAATACACACACGCAGGTGCTACTTCCAACAGGCATCGCAACAATTAAGCTTGTTGGAAGTAGCATCTGCATGTGTGTATTTTTCTGCCTCTCCTAAAAAAGCTTCAGGTAGAGGTTGCGGGTTCGATCTCCGCAGCCGCGGCTGCATTTCCACAGCGCGAAATGCAAATAAATAAATAAATAAATAAATAAATAAATAAATAAAAAAAGAAGTGTGCGGTCAAGGATCGGGTGCGGTCAGTAGATAACCATGAAGGGTGGCCCTGAGTATGGAGCGACATCGCCATTAGAGAAAAGATATTACGTTTTGGCGGAGTACGAATGTGTGACTAGCGTAATCAATAGGTCATGGTGTCAATAGCTTCACATCCTTGCCCTTTACGTCACAATTAACGATAAAACAAGAGCTTCGCTGTTCCGACCGCTTTCTCGGTGTGACGCTGGCTAGGTTTTATTTTATTTTTTTTAATGAGTTTTGCGGAGATCCCGTCGACTCAACTGCAAAACTATGTGTTTCACGTTCCGCTGTTCACACGACCGTTAGCGCATGCGCGCCATCGTTTCCGCTACGCGTTTGTCTGCAAATTACAAGCACACGCGGGTCTTACCGCAGCAGAGGGCAAACGCTCTCCTAAAACTGTCTCTTAAGAAAGGAAGTTGATTCTCGTAACCCTTATCTCGACTTCAGTGTTCCTTTCATCTGTGTTCCACGTTTGCATTTATCCAATTTTCGCCCCACCCACGGCTACTAGCTTCCATATCAGTAAATTCCTTGTGGTCTACATACTTTCTGGTTTAATGTGCACTATAAACAGAGGGGTATATTTAATACGAGTACGACATAGCATGCGCTTTTTCCAAGTCGGGTAAACAACTGAGCGGTGTTCCCTCTTCCAGGTGGCGTTGCAATGAGCACCTCGGATCAGTTACGCCAAGGGCGTGCCACACTTCTAGTCGTTCGCGGAAAGTATCTCGTCAGTTTCTACGCCGTTGACGCGACCTTCGCTTTATAAAGGTGAGATAGTTATTAACTTTGGCATCGGTATACTATCTCTGCGTAAAGTAGGCCTTTTACAGACGTCACAACATATGAGGCCAAAGCAACAGCTGTGCACTGCACGAGAAACGGTGCATTTACCTAAGGCTAGACTACGACGCCGAGTTCGATGATTTCCCGGCGAAAACGTGTGATCTAAAAGCGCTGGCATGTGCGCGCAGTAATTGATGGGCACCGAGTTAGTATTACTCTTTTGCCCACTTTTCCTGATAACCTCTTGAGAACGCCTATTTCTTTTCTTTTGTAGACGCTTTGCTTTTTCCTACTTGATGACGCTTGTTCACGTGGCACAGTGCGGTGAAGGGCCTCATGCTCTCTTTAATATTCAAGGATAAAGGCGATGTTCATCACATGCCCTGCAAGGCATGTGGCTTGTATGTACATGTACTGTACAAATACTACCTGAGATGTTAGAGACAGAAACTAGCTTTTGAAATTTGCTTTGTGTTCTACATACCTACAGTCATGCAAGATACCGGTCATTATTATTATTCTTTGTACCCGCCGCATAGTAGCTTAGCGGAAAAGGTGTTGTCTTGGTAAGCTCCAGGTAGCGGTATCGAATCCCGGCCACGGCGGCCACATTTAAGTAGGGCGAAATGCAAGACGACACCTGTGTACTTAGATTTACGTGAACGCTAAAGAATCAATCCCAGGTGGTAAAAATTACTCCGGATACGGGGCGTCCCCCATAATCATAGCGCAGTCTTGGCATATAAAACCTAGGAATCGTTATTATTATTTATGTACATCATATTAAGAAAACGAGGAAGCCGCGTACTTTACGTTCTGCTGTGACAGAACGCGCGGTATCATTCGCGAATAAGTTGACGGAACTCTTACATATACTTCACGAAAATACAAAAAAGCTACCTTTCTTTTGTTAACCTGGACACATCGATTAAGGTATGCACATCGGGTGTCCTTGGGCTGCTTATCGATTTTCTTTTCTACGCATTCAGACGGCTTCTTGACGTGCTCTGAGGGCAGCACTTCTTCTGCAACACGGTTCGAGCATGGATCTAGGCCACCGCCTCGGAGTGTGGCAGAATGCCACCTGCGCATAACGTACACGAAAGCCTTGCAACACACACACGCCCGCACATACATACATACATACATACATACATACATACATACATACATACATACATACATACATACATACATACATACATACATACATACATACATACATACATACATACATAATATCCGCGTATAAGTCCACGCTTTGTGTCAATATGTGACCATTGCGCATTTCATGGGCTAACATTTGAAAGTCCGGAGATGTTAGCCCCGTTTCCACCTCCGGCTAACATCTCCGATACGTGTCCACCTTCACGTACAGCCACTTTTGTGTAGCTGGTCACTCACTCCGCAAAGTGTCGGGCTGGTCCCTCCCGGAAAACCTCCAGGGTAGACGTCCCGACTTGGCAGTCTTGCAGGCCTTCTACCGGGGTAACTTCCCGATGCGGAATCCGGATACCTTCGGGGGCCCCGGTCTCTGTAGCCGCCCGGAAAGCCGCCGGAAAACTCCCTCTCGAGGCTGCTTTCACGAGCCAGCCCACCAGGCCGATCCTCCGAGAAGTCTCCAGGTGCGTGGAGAACGCCCGCGTCGTACGACTGTGCTCTGACTGCGAGCGCTGAAAGAAAGGTGTGCGAGACACTTGACCAATGAAATTTAACAAGATTTTCGCGCAGTATCTAAGAGGTAGAGTGGAAGTAACAAGACAAGAGGCCGTATTTTGTAAGCCTTCTTGTCCTCCAGTGTGTTCACTTCGCTTGTAGATGAAGACTCGCGAAGTGGAAGAAAGTGTTTTACTTTAAAGAAGCAGACAGGCAAGGTTAGGTTACGCCGCACTGGCGAACTCTCGAACACCTCACTTAATTCGTCCTCCTCTTCTGCTAAGGCCACTGGCCGTACAAAAGTGATCTTTAGGGAAGGCGGTAGCAATATTCTAAGATCTAACATGTGTTTACGGAAAATTTTGATCTCTCATGTCACTTGGTTCATTTTATGTATGTTGAGAGCGCTGCTATACGCGACTATAGATAAAGAATGACGAAAGTACGAAAATGGGAGAGAGTTCATGCAAAACGCGATTCCCTGTTCTTTCCGCGTTACTGTAATCGCAGGTCCTCTTAGGACAACCATTGGGGCTACAGCACCGGAAGGAAATGTTTGCGGGAAAATGTATATAAGGTGGAGAAGGAGGAAGAAGGCAACACAAAGACAGGGAGGCTAAAATTGTGCAACACAAATATGTCGGGTTTTTTTGGCAACAGTTTCTGCCCATTTCTAAATTGTCCGTGGACAACGTTTCTCTGCTTAAGCCAAGGCGGAACTCGTTATAGGTGTGTGTGTGTGTGTGTGTGTGTGTGTGTGTGTGTGTGTGTGTGTGTGTGTGTGTGTGTGTGTGTGTGTGTGTGTGTGTGTGTGTGTGTGTGTGTGTGTGTGCATATGCATGAATTCCTAGGAAGAAAGAAGCACTCACTGTGCGGTTTATTATGCTCTCTTTCAGCTCATAAATGCCGGCATTTCACAATGAGCGCTGTCTTCAAGGACAAATCAGACTGGAGATCATTTGGAAAGGCCTTCGCCTTTCAGTATGCATAAGATGGTCTGACAATGATCAGGATGATGACAGGTTGCCGGCAACTATCACCTGATAGTGTCCTATGGCACCTTAATATACGCCTTTTACGGAAGTTGAACAAGCAAATCTCTGGAAGCCACTTAACCTGTACCAATGATGATGGCGAGTGCTTCAGCGTCCGTCGTTTGAGGCAATTATTTGTAAATGTTCACAATTACGAACGATTTGATCACACCTTGGATACCTAAGGGACACCAAAAGCAAATATTTAGCTAAAATGATTGGGAGACTAGGTTTGTATAGTAACCAGTGCGCTATTCCTGGCTATAAGTTATAAGCGGGAAAACAGTTGTAAGCGAGAAGCCTTTGTATGCGAGAAAACGGTGGAATTGAGAAGTTGGCGCTGCACCCTGTTTCCTGCTCTTTGAGTACCTTTTGTAAACGACGACACCTCCTCTATTTTCGATACTCTACTACTGCCGCAAGTTACAAATGAAAAATAAGTTAGATAATCATTGACAGAAACTAAACGTGCAGTAAGCTACACTTGTTGGCACTGTGGGCGTTTATTAAGCACGTCTTCATCACATGTATTTTACCATCATCACCATGCGTTTTGCGTATCTTCTTCATCGCTGGCATGGGATCATCATCATCGGGTTTGTGCCCATCGGATTGGCATCATGGGGTGACCTGCCTAGCTACTGAGGCGAACTAAACCGTCGTTCAAATCGAGGTCTCATAATACATATTACGACCATGCAGCTCATTTCGCCGTAGTGTCGGCAGCCGAGAATGTAAGGTCAAGTGCTTTTTTCGGCGCGATTGATTAATTAAGTCAAAAGGACCCATGCCGCCCTTATGCAACCTATATTTGCCATTTCTTTTAGTTGTGACTGCAGTATCACAGCTTCTGCTTACAGGGACACACAGGTAATACAATAATTATGTTCAGATTGTTAAGCTATTCTTTGAGAACATTATCGTTGTTATTTTGTTATCATACTTTCATTATTACAGGCTGAAATGGAACCGAATATATTGGTGTTTCTTTTTCCTTTTAATTCAAAGGGGAGCTGCATCATCGTGATGTCTGCGTGGCGTCAGGAGTTTGTCTTTTTGTATTCTGGGTGCATGATCTCGGAAATAATGGATGAAACTTGCTGTGCAGTGCCTCGGTCCCTCAGAAGACAACATAATCAATGTTTATTACTAAAGCTTATGTAAGCAGTATACGCACGCCGTCAAAATCTGTGCCGTCATGGCGTGTTGGAGCGTGATGAATAGATGGATGTTATGATCGTCCTGTTTTTTTTTTTTGTTTTTAAGAGGTGGCGACATGGGCTCCATGAAGCTCATTCTTTAAGTGCGCCTAATGTATTGTGGACTTGAATTAACTTCGCTTTTTTTCCGCAAAAACTTAAGGCTTCGTTCCCGCCTTTATTTTATTTATTTTCTTTTTTCGCGTTTCATGACCTAGCTAAGGGTCCTTTAGCAGAAAGAATGGTCGTGTTCATATTTTGCCATGGTATTTATGTAATACCATAAAACTTTGTTGTTTTTTTTAAATTTATTTCTAAGTCACCTCAGGCCCGCCGTCGTTTTTACAGTGGTTGCGCCATTCGGATGCTTACCTGAAAGACGCGGTTTCGATCCCGGCAGTTCATATTTCTGTATTTTGGTCACTAAGCTATCCAAGTTCTCCCGTGCTTTGGTGTATATGCTTTTTTGGTTGGTCACTGAGTGATGTGCATATTAGTATTGCAGTATCTGTAGCATCAGCCGCAATAGCCGCTGTGCTGACCCTGCAGAGACAGTGTCATGGCAAGGCTCGCCATTCCCAGAGATAAGATAGTGTGCGGTCACGTGGTTCACTCGTTAGCCGTTTTCACGTCTTCTTGTCTCACAGGGAAAGTACGCAGTCACATAAGCGCAATATCATATGCAGTACATGATATATTGCAGAACGTAATTACCCGCTTCGCAAAAATCTGGCTCCGAGAAAATTCCAAGATTTGCCTCTGAATATACAAAATTACACTTCAGAACTACCGAAGCAAGGTACGCATTCGCGTAACATTCGACGTGAGCCTAGACGTGAGCGTTAACGTGTGCCTTTGCGTATATTTGCAATATTTTCTGGCCCTTGAATTTACGTACGCTTTTGAAACATTACTTACGGTGGGACTTGTAAGTCCTTACGCAAGGACGTTCGCGTCAGGCTCCCTTTGAGAGCTTGCGTTTTCTGCAAAACTCTTTTTTTCTGTCCGAGTACATTGACTTGAAACGATTCATACTGCCTCAGACGTTCAACGGCCGAAAAGAAAGAAAGCTCTTTCTTCTGTTTCTTAAATTTCATTGTTAGGGTCAAGGTCAGTTAAGGCACCGTTGACAATGTTATGGAATTGAAATATAGTACAGCTACAGCAACTGAGTATTTAAAATCCAAAACACATTTCATACAGTGTCTTCGGAATAATACATTTCTTATTAATTCCATTCGATCATTAATTAATTGATTCTCGGAGGTGGTACTCGCGCAACAAGACTGGCAAATACTAATGTCAGTACTTGCCATTGCTGCGTACCTGGTCTACTATAGCCAAACATCAACGTCCGAGTAAGTGACCTCATTAGGACTGCCCCGCCACGGTGGTCTAGGGGTTATGGCACTCGGCTGCAGATCCGAAGGTCGTGGGATCGTATCCCGGCCGCGGCAGCTGCATTTCTATGGGGGCGAAATGTTGAGACCCATGTGCTGTGAGATGTCAGTGCACGTTAAAGAACCCCAGGTGGTCGAAATTTCCGGAGACCTCCACTACGGCGTCTCTCATAATCAGAGATGGTTTTGGGACGTTAAACCCTACAAATCAATCAATCATTTTAACTGCAATAAGAATGTTCTTACTAAATGCGAAGCATATCTTGTCGAACCTAAGCCACCTTTACCATCTATCTATCTATCTATCTATCTATCTATCTATCTATCTATCTATCTATCTATCTATCTATCTATCTATCTATCTATCTATCTATCTATCTATCTTGTGGGGCCGCGTCCCGCTCGACGCCATGTTTTTGCACGAAATGCCTCGCATACCCCTCTCCCGGCTGGACGGAGCGGGGGCCGCCTGCTCCACCGCATGTGGTTTTGACTAGGCTCCCATTGGTCAGTTACTAATTTCGACCCTTTGTGCGTTTCGGGTTTTGGAGATGCCTGGCGAGAACACGCTGTGACTTGGAGGGGTGCGCACGTACTTTTGTGGCCCTCCGGCCGACCAGGCCTTCGGTCGGATGGCGTGCCTCACCAAGCCCCAGCGACCACGGCGGCGACCTGCGACCGACGCTCCTGTCTGTATGTTCTTCCTCTATTTTCCTTTTCTGAGGGCTCGCGGTCGCGGGTGCGCTGGCCGGGGTTAGGTGCTTCTCTCATGCATGGTCTTTGTGTATTTTGTGTGTTATTCTGTGTTCGCGTGTTGTTCTTTGTTACTGTCCTTTGTTTGCGTTCGCGTGTTGTTAATCGTTCTTGTCCTGTCCTTATATTCAATTCGACTAATTCGACCTTGTTACTGTTTGTATTATTTTAATGTTTATTAAATCACCATGCACGGAGAGTTGCGCCTAATGTTCTCCTCCTTTGCCGCGTGCGACGGTTCGCGCCGCCCTGCCTCGAGTCGGGCCGCGGGTCGACGCGCGCGGCAGCGCGGCGATGGCATGGCTGAGATAGCTAGCGCGCGGACGCGACGGCCTCATTCTCTGCTCGTTGAGTGCTCGAACCCACGACAGGGGGTTGCTAGCGGCGATGCCGCTGCTAGCAGTAGTTAATTAGTAGAAGTAAACCCCTACATTTTGGCGCCCAACTAAGTGGGGCCAGGGGCCTTGCCCTTGGTCGCTCAGACGACGAGCAGGTGTCGGCAGAGTGGGGAAGTTGCGTTCGGTTCCCAGCGTAAAATGCGCTTTGGTTGAGGTTGGCCGTCTCTGCCGTGTATCGCGCGTATCTCTTCCTTTGTCTGTTCATCCTTTTTCTCTGTCGATGTATCGTGGTGTGAGGAGAGGCAAATGTCACTTCTCAAACGGATTGGTAACCCGCTTCGAAGTTGTGTGAGGCGAAGCGTGGACGAGGAACGGCGTGATGCAAGTTGCCACCGAGTTGCTGCAGTTAGTTCTTGGTGGCGGAAACTCGTTGGATTCACCAAGGCTTCCATCATGCCATGGCCGGGAGATTGACCATCGTGTCTCCCGTGCGACGTTCAAGTCGGTGAGTCCAACGGTTTTCTTTAGACTTCGCGTCGTGCGCGTCTTTCCTCAGTAAAATTCAGAACCAGTGAAAGAGTAGCTGACGCACTATTTCTTGCCCGGGTCGCCGAAAGTCTCTTTTCTTTAAAAGTTGACGGCGCTGTTCGGTTGCACATGGCCGACTTGCACCGAGGGAGGCAAAGATGGCGGAAAGGCCGCTGAGGCGAACAAAGAAGTAGAAGGATGACCCTTCTTCCTTGAATAGCCCTTGGGGCACCTGATTCTTCGCGCACGCAGAAGGGGAGAGCGTTCCAGCGTCCCCGCGGCGGGAGAGAAGGAGGCCATTGTGGCGTTAATCAGCCGGCCGGTCGGGGGGAAAGGATGCAAGAGGGGGTCTATCCTCACTGGGCTCTCCTCCGGAATCTGGTTTTCTCTTGTTTGTTGTTTTTTGCTTTTTTCGCTGGCCCGAAGAGCGACGTAGTTGACCGCAGAGTGACCCATGTGTACATAATGTAAATAGTTTCTTTCGCGGTTTGTTTTTCGCCTCCGGGAGGCGAGGCGCCTGAATGTGTTGGTACTGCACATGGCGCGCGCGCTTAGTATCGCTGTCTTGTATTGCGGCGAGCGCGGGTTTTGGGCTTGAAGCGGCTTGTGTAGCCGTGGCCTATGAGAGGAAGGGGTTCACTCTGCGCGGTCTGTACGAGCTTGGCCACAGTTTCATGCCACCTTCGCGGTTAGCGCTGCGTGTTTACGCGCGTCGGCAGTGGCACCCCCCCGACAGCAGAGGAGAGCGCAGTAATTCCAGCCAGTCGTAAGAGCGGAAGGCTTTAGTTGAAGTTACTGTGCTCTGCGATTTGGCACGGTGCAGTGTGAATGCTCAGCTGTCGCCGTCCCTTCCGCGTCTGTTCATTCCGTACGCAACACGTTGTGGATCTCCCGTTTCGTTTGGTGTCACGGATGGGCAGTGTGCGTTCGTGGAAGGATTATCCGCTAGTGTAAGGTCATGTGGCATCACACTAGTGAAGACCACGTTTACATTGGTTACTGCCCGACTGATTCCAGACGGAGAGATAACCTGACAGAGACGTCTTTCTCTTTTTCTCTCTCTACCCCCTCTCTAGTTTCTCTTCGCTGTCCTTGGTTCTTTACTAAGTGTTCCTTTTTGTTTACGTACCGTTTCTTTATTTTTGGTTTACGCTACCTGAGAATTCTAGCCTCGCGTTGTTTTATTGTTCGTAGTTAACTTGATTTTTCGTTTCTGTGCTGCGCGACTGTTTTGTTCTTTTGTTGTTTTTTTTGTGTGTTTTTTCTGCCGCGCTGAGTTGGCGGCCGAAGTCTGCGTGTCCAGAGCGGGGCGGCGTCGACGGCGAGGCTGCGGACGGAGCCGTGGTCGCGGCACTTGGTGCGGCCAGGAAGTCGACAGGGTCGACGGCACGTGAGACCTGCCGCGGCCGGCGTCCGGAATCCGGGTGAAGATGCCGTGGCGCGCGCCTGCTTCGTCGGACACTTGAGAGATTTGCCGCGGTTGTATTGTCGCGTTTGTTTCCTTGTTTTTTGTTTTGGTTTGGGGCTCTCGGATTTTATCGCGTATTGGCACTGTCGGTATGGTTTTTTTAGGGGGGCTTTTAAGGAGGGAGGGATGTGGGGCCGCGTCCCGCTCGACGCCATGTTTTTGCACGAAATGCCTCGCATACCCCTCTCCCGGCTGGACGGAGCGGGGGCCGCCTGCTCCACCGCATGTGGTTTTGACTAGGCTCCCATTGGTCAGTTACTAATTTCGACCCTTTGTGCGTTTCGGGTTTTGGAGATGCCTGGCGAGAACACGCTGTGACTTGGAGGGGTGCGCACGTACTTTTGTGGCCCTCCGGCCGACCAGGCCTTCGGTCGGATGGCGTGCCTCACCAAGCCCCAGCGACCACGGCGGCGACCTGCGACCGACGCTCCTGTCTGTATGTTCTTCCTCTATTTTCCTTTTCTGAGGGCTCGCGGTCGCGGGTGCGCTGGCCGGGGTTAGGTGCTTCTCTCATGCATGGTCTTTGTGTATTTTTGTGTGTTATTCTGTGTTCGCGTGTTGTTCTTTGTTACTGTCCTTTGTTTGCGTTCGCGTGTTGTTAATCGTTCTTGTCCTGTCCTTATATTCAATTCGACTAATTCGACCTTGTTACTGTTTGTATTATTTTAATGTTTATTAAATCACCATGCACGGAGAGTTGCGCCTACTCGGCTGCAGATCCGAAGGTCGCGGGATCGAATTCCGGCTGCGGCGGCTGCATTTCGATGGAGGCGAAATGTTGAGGCCCGTGTGCTGTGCGATATCAGTGCACGTTAAAGAACCCCAGGTGGTCGAAATTTCCGGAGACCTCCACTACGGCGTCTCTCATAATCAGAGATGGTTTTGGGACGTTAAACCCTACAAATCAATCTATAATTTTAACTGCAATAAGAATGTTCTTACTAAATGCGAAGCATATCTTGTCGAACCTAAGCCACCTTTACTATCTATCTATCTATCTATCTATCTATCTATCTATCTATCTATCTATCTATCTATCTATCTATCTATCTATCTATCTATCTATCTATCTATCTATCTATCTATCTATCTATCTATCTATCTATCTATCTATCTATCTAGCCGCCTACGTCGCAATGCTCTCCTGGCAGTCTCGTTTACATGGTAAAAACCAAAATTGGCATCGTAGGCTATCAATGTACGGGAACATACATGAGTGATTGATCTTGATTTCATCAGTATGATGTACTTATCATGCACATCACGGTTAACGATGACACGATAACAGGTGGCTCATACCCGAAATTCTCGGCCGGGGTTATGCCGGTATGCGCCGCTGGTGTTTGGATTTTAACATTGCGGCCTATGTAAATCAAGGACCAAAGAAAATTGACATTAATAATTTTGTGACAACATGCTTGTCATGAGTGGAACAAGAGAAAGACGTTGGATTTGTTGTAGCTTGCAGTTGAAATGTAGAAGTAAAAAGCAGAGAAACACACATAAACAGACGTCTGTGCAATAATGTGAGTGCCGACGCGTCTTACCACAAGCTACCTTTCGCAGCCGCGCGGCGGTCGACGTCCTGGTAAACCCACATTACGCGCACAACTACTCAATTTGCACAAGAGCTTTGATCCTTGTCGTAACGCTTGGTTGAATGGCGAACAATTTGGTATAGGCTATCTCCTCGCAGGCTCCTTCGCGTGCCATCGATTCCCACAATGCGTGACATTCGCCGGATTTTTTTTTTCTCTTACATAAATTGAGGATTCATTGCTGCGCTATTTTTACTACAATCCATTGTTTATGCACTTGCATAGGTACCGCCCCGAACCTTAATGATTTTCTGCTCACTTAGTAGGAAGTTCCCATTTGCTGTCTGAGGGCATTTTACGTTGATCAGAAGCGCTGAGCTACGTTTATCATAGCGGAACTTCTAAGCACGGAGTTGCTGCCGATAGGTCTTCGTAGAACGCGGAACAAGATACATATAGATCGTGTTAGGCGCTGTTGGGCTCTCGGCCGTCTGCTGTGATGGGAACTCAACAACGTCCTGCCATTCAAGCAGGCTGTAAATAGTGTATGATGGCAATATCAGCGATCGTAGTCTAGCAAGCCTAGGCCGAAATTGAGCCGCTAATTGGCATATCACATAGAATCACATTAGGCAAGGACGTCGCATCTCTGCTTTCACATGAATGAG
This sequence comes from Hyalomma asiaticum, assembly GCA_013339685.2. Classification (NCBI taxonomy): domain Eukaryota; kingdom Metazoa; phylum Arthropoda; class Arachnida; order Ixodida; family Ixodidae; genus Hyalomma; species Hyalomma asiaticum. The sequence goes on along the minus strand of CM023486.1, from coordinate 73,438,180 downwards.
GCTACCTATGTTGTGTGATATGCAAGTAATTTGGATCTCCTGAGGGCCATTAAGACACACAGAAAACTCAGCGCGTGCCCGTACCAGCTTGCCGACCCGATCGAAAAACATAAACGGAGATAGAACACGTCACATCAAGCTCGGTAGAAGATCCGATATGCCACCGCTGAAATAGTTAGATATAGGTCATTGTGCAATTAGCCGAAAAAACATGCCGGCTAAACAGCGTTAGTAATTCGTTTTCTTCGCTTAACTTCGACTTATCGGAGCCCTAACTGGGCTTTCTTCTGGACTAAGTATATTAAAGAACTCCCAGGCCTTATCAAAGGACGCACTGCACAGTGGCAGCGTAAGCTAGATTTCGTTGCGAGCTTTGACAATCTTTTGTTTTAGTCTTACTTTAGTCCTGCTTCTCTTTCATTAAGCAGTTCATGATTGATTGATTTTGGGGGGTTTAACGTCCCAAAACCAGCTCTGATTATGAGAGACGCCGTAGTGGAGGTCTCCAGAAATTTCGACCACCTGGGGTTCTTTAACGTGCACTGACATCGCACAGCACACGGGCCTCAACATTTCGCCTCCATCGAAATGCAGCCGCCGCGGCCGGGATTCGATCCCGCGATCCTCGGATCTGCAGTCGAGTGCCATAACCACTAGACCACCGTGGCGGGGCAAGCTGTTCATGAGTTGCGATAAATTGGTGTATATATAGCTTTTGAGACACTCGTAGCAGCCTGTTAGCTGAATGATAATGTTTGAAAAATACAAACGCTACCAAGAAAGTTTCCTCTATGTAGCCAGAAATGTCTTCAAAATTACACTCACCCGTACACAGCAACACCAACGCTGCCACCTTGGTGTCCATACCGAAGTCTTCTGATGCCCAGCTTGAAACTTCGCCGAAGGAGCAAGATTTCCAAGGACGCAATCCTTTATCGCCGCAGAGACCGAGACGTATTGCGGCGTCCACGGGAAAACACTCGGCTTCCCGGAAGCGTTGTCTATCCGGCAGTGGCGGTTGAACTCCGATAGGCTTGTTCGCGTATTGCCGTGTTGCGTGGGATGTTCAAAATGCAACTTTAGATTAACAAAAGCGCCTTCCAAGTAGGATATCCGGCGCCTCGCTTCAGCGTGCGCATACCATTCGTTAGATATATGCGAGGGCATATCGTGGCGTAGCATACGTTGATTTCTGAACGAGTGGTGAAGGAGCAACAATGCGCGCTGGTTTCTTTTTTTTAACTTAGCATGTTCGGTTCCCCTGCTACCCGCATCTTACCGTATTTACTACATGTTAGTACAGACTGGTTAGTACAATGTTTATCTTAGCTAGTATCGTGTAACTTGGCTAAACCATGGTTCATGTTAATAATAATGCTGGGGTTTTGAGGCTTCCAAGAACACGGTATGATTGAGGCGCGCCGTAATGAATGGCTTCCTATATTTTTACCTTCTGATGCTTTGTAACGCGCAATGACAACGCACAGTACACGGGCCTTTAGCATTTTCGCCTGCATCGAAAATGCGACCCGCCGCTGTCGCAGTCGAACTCGCGTTCTTGTGATCAGCAGCCCAGCAGCATAACGACTGTACCACCGTGTCATACGGATCTTGTTAGCGTTGCCAAAGCATGGCTAATTTATATGCCGAAAAAACGGGAGAAGAACGAGCAGCAAACACAAGACACACACACACACACACACACACACACACACACACACACACACACACACACACACACACACACACACACACACACACACACACACACACACACACACACACACACACACACACACACACACACACACACACACACACACACACACACACACACACGCACGCACACACACACGCACACACACACACACACACACACACACACACACACACACACACACACACACACAGAGAGAGAGAAGATGATGGGACAAACGGCGCGACAGCCAGCCTGTTCCATGTTGTTTTTCATTTCTCTGTGTTTTCGTGTTTCCCGGGGGTTTTCTTTTTAATTTTACCCCTTTTGACAGAGTACCAGAACCAGTCCAGCGCCTTATTATAACCAAGTTACTGTAATATCGACTGCTGTTGGGTAAATCTCGGTGCGGGTTGACTAATGCGTGCTTTGGTAATAGCAGCATTGAAGGAAACAAAGAAAATTCTGTGGAGCGGATTCAAACTGTGAATTCGAAGCACTAGCCGCTGATAAAAAAATTAACAGCATTTTTTCATTTGTTTTGCGTTGAGGTAGCCCTTCCCGATGACCTTCCAATCAACCGAAATGGCAAACTAGAATTATTGATTTTATTTTATTTCATTTATAGGAAAACACGACACAACTTCCCAGCAAACCATGGAACAGCTGTAACCATTGCCGTTGGTAGAATATCCACAACTTGCTATGAACTCCCTCTATACGGAAAAGTCATGTGATAGGTTAAGTGTACTACCTACTTTAACATGCCATTCTAAAATTTCACTATGGAAATTTTTCATGCCAAAACATTCATCTGATTGCGAAGCATGGCGTTGTGGATAATTCTGGCAACTTTGAATTATCTGTCGTGAACCTCCAGCTGAATGTGCTCACGATTCTTCTCTCCGCATTTTCCCGGTTAAATTATGGTTGCCGGGGCTTCTGTAGACACGGTACCTTGATCTGTTCAGCGCAAATGTTATTGAGATTCTGCAAACCACTTTGGGTACTTAAGCGGCACTTTGACGATGCAAGTGGAAGCATATTTGACTTGCCCGGAGAACCACATGCTCTGCCAGGTAATCTGATGGTATCTGTTATCCTTCTAAAGAGGCCTTGAGCCTTCGTAGCATCCGGCAACCAAGACTTGTTTTCTCATCGTCTGCCCTTCACGCGATTGTCGAATCTGCTGTAGTGCTCGAGTTGAAGGACAGACTGCATTGTTATACGTGCAGTGCAGCACTTTTCTGCACAGCCCCTCTTGTCACACCTAAACCCACAGATATACGCGCTTGCACGACCAGGAAACAAGAACACTAATAAAACAATCGTTTGCAGTAACAATGAGAATAGGATATTTCATGAAAAAAAAATCGCACTTTTGTCATATTCTCCTTGATTATATATTTTCATTCTTTCTTTGTAACTTCCCGTCTTCTCCTTTTCATAACATAGGTTAGTAAGCTGGATATTCTTACCCCGTTGAACTCCCTCTCTTTCCATCCACGCGGTACGCACTTTCCATGAGAATTTGTTCTTACTGTCTCTCGTTTGTTTGTTTTATCGGCTGGTTACAGCAAAAGACCAGACGGTGTGTCTTTTTCTGCCCATGTAAGCATCCTTTCTTGCTCATGTCACCGCAAGGCGAGATAAAAAGCAGGTGACATTTCGTCGCTTTGAGTCCTGTTATATTTTAACTGTTTTAGAGGCGCTTTTATAAGGACATAATATTTTTAGGATTCATAACATCAAGCAAGGTAGTGTCGCGTGAGGTTCTAGGAGGCAGTCTTTCATTGGTTAGCATGTTACATTATGAGCCAGGCATAAATCATATTAATATATCCTAATTCCATATAACGTATCATGATTGTTAACATATATGAATACAAAATGTGTCCGCATGTACAAAATTGTTTAAACTACACTTTAGCGGAATATAAGCCGATCTCACTCTCTGTTTGATGGCAGTAAATTTAGGGCTACTTCTCATTTGGAGCAATATTTCGTCCTTCAAATGATAGTGATGTTTGCAAGCAGATCACTTCAATATTTCCTCTGGCACATATACTCATTTCGCTATCCGCAGCTACATTAAAAAATGTCAATCACAAAATTCGAAGTATTTGATGCCAGAGACGTCTCAGCGCAGATTCAATGCTTTGGACGTTCACACTCCTTCCTTCATGCACGCCGTCCCTTACAAGCATGTACGAACTCAAAAGGACACGTATCTCCAATTTCCCGCCTCAGCGCCTTATATCTTATCGTTTCCTCTAGTGCATTCTTATCGGCTTATGCAACTCTGAAACATTATGCAGCTTTGATTCGGCAGCAAATCTCTGCTTTTCATATGTACGATAGCTCATATTAAATGTAGTCTCTGGCGTCCTATTTCTATTAACTAAGTGCATGGCAACGACCGATATCAAACTATCGTTACAATGGCTTACACTTACACTGGCACTCTACATGAATGTGAATGTGTTGGTTTACACTGCTCATAAGAAACGCCATTAGCCCAGTTTTTATACTCTCTACTTCGTTCTTTACATCCATCAGGACAGACATAACGCTTACATTGAAGTGAGAGATTAAGTTTATTGCCAGTTCTAACATACTGCTTTCAAAAAAAAAAAAAAAAAAAGCACCCGTGTACGGTGTAGCGTCCGCGCACGTTAAAGGACCCCCAGTGTGTCGAAATTTCTGGAGACCTCCACTACGGCGTCTCTCATAATCATATCGTGGGTTTGTCACGTTGAACTCCAGAAGTCGTTATGCTTTCAGAAAAATAAACAACGTATTTTACAAGAGCTGATAGAAATAATAGACCGGGACCACGACACAATGCTCTCCAGGTGAACTGTTTTTCGCACCGTTCAGTAACTGACGGATTTTTTTTTTTCTGTTCATATACATGCCTTGCATTACTTGCGTGCAGTAGGGTTGTAATGCATGCGATGCTTGTTGCTATACGCGCTGACACAGCAATCTTTTACCAAGAAGAACCAGTTATGCTTAATTACGCTATATTACGAGAGGCAAAATGGAAACGGGTTTCAAGAAAGACACCGTGGTCGTACCACAACCTTCGTACTTCAAACTGGTTGTTTCACATATTTATAGACAGGGTCTACGTCGCCACAGTTTCGCGGTGTGTCGACCGTAAAAGAGTATGCCCAATTGATGAATTACAGTAGTATAAACTGCGACGTAAAACGAATCGCATAAATGGATTAAGCTGACGGCGGAGGTCGCGCGATTACATCATGAACACCATGCACGGCATTAATTGCAGTGAAAAATAAAGTATAAAGAGAAATGCGGTTCTGTTTTCCTCTTACGAGTGTTTGTGCGTTTCTTTTCGCGATGGCATAAAATGAGTTCGAGGAACGGAGCAAGCGTCTTACTTAACTTTCGTTGTATGTTCTTCCAGAACTAACGCTAGCGCGGAAGCTCGAAACAAGCCTGTTGGTTTTTTTTTTTTTTTTTTGCTTAAAGCGTAGCATGAACGTGTACAGAGGCCAGAAGCATTTTGTCATGACTTCATTTATAAGGCTTCGTAACTTAAGTTTAAAATTCCGGGCAGGTCCTGAGTGCATCTTTTCAATATTTCCTGCCTTGGTTTGTCCCTATACGAAGTACACGTTGTACCTCGGTCATTTAAAAATCAATTGACCGAGAAGTCATTAAAAGTCAATTGACTTTGAAACATCGAGCTTTCGACGGCTGCCACGCACAGCCGTACAAAGTGGTCGTGCTAGAAGCCAACCGAGCTGCTATTGATTGCTGGCCTTGCAGCGCATGGACGTCGCGGCTTCCACGTGGCGATCAGTGGACGCCAGTCCATGCGCATGCCGCAAGTGTATGCAATACTTCAGATAAATGTGGCTGTTCATATAGCGGAACGAGGTTATCGGTCTGTCTTGTGCAAGAAGCTCTCGAAAACGCGTAACGCAGTCTGCACAGCATCTGCGCACTTGCATCGGCCACCAGCGCAACTTGACTCTTTCCGCATATCTGATTCTTTGTTTTCTTTTTTCTTTATGGCAGGAGCTTGACGAATGGATATGCGCTGTGTATTCTCCTCCGGCAAGTCCTAACGGAGCCCACGAGTTTCGACTTTCAACTTAAGAGGTCGGTGACACTCTGCATGGCAACATGTTGCCGGCTGTTGGCGAAATGATACATGCTAAAGAACGATAGAAGCCTCGTGAAGGCGCCGACGTGCAAATATGATGCTAGCCTAGGCTTTTGCAATTATTTTGTTGTTTATGTGTACGAAATCGCGACAGTTGTTTCAAAATTTGGATGTTTATTTAGAGCAGCACTGCCGCGCTGTGGCCTGCCCATGATGTCGACAAAGTTCAATTCGTCCTTGTTCCACTTACACACACGCGCGCGCACGCACACACACACACACGCGCAATGAGCGATGAGAGTGAGAATAATTCTTAATTTTCTGGCGAGGCTCTTTACATGCGGAGGTGGGCGGCCTCCTTGTCCAGCAGTCCAGGTAGTCGTGGCCTTGGGCTGACTGCCCAGCCTTATTTACCAGCTGTCCGTGGTTCTCGTAACTAGGGCTTGTCGGCTGTAACTCTCATTGGTCTTCTGTTGGTGACCCGGTAGGCGTTGTTCGTGGGTTTTTGCCTAGACCTCATGGCAAAGTGGGTCCAGTAACACGCAGGATTTGCAAGAAAAGGAAGATATCGTTAAACGCTACGAATCCACAATGTAGACTATGGACTACTTAGTGAGGAGCCTCTCGAATAATATAGACCAACAACTTGTCTTTAATGCGTACCCAAAGATAAGTGCACGTGCATTTTCGCACTACTCCATCTATCGCGATGCAGACGCCGCGGCGGTGCAGCGAACCTGGGAGCTTGAGGTTATCAGCACGACTTCGTGGAATTGATATAAGGGGAGATAATCCACAAAAACAGACATCGCGTCAGTGCGTAACGCAACGAAAACAGGTCATATGAAGCCAATTTGTAGCGTCCCTACTAACCAAAAGTATTTCTTTTGGTTGTCAATGACGTTGGGAACAACGAAAAGCAAAAACCCTGGCCAACTATTTTTGCAAGAAGACGAAAACAGCGCAGGACACAGGATAAGGAAGAGCACAGACACGGGCGCTGACTAACAACCATATGTGTTTATTGCAACAATCGTCGTGCATAAGTATGCCGCCACTATCAATACGAAATGAACAACAAAATCAGCATGCGCAGAAACCAACTATACATAACTTCAAGTTAACAACTCAGGTACGATATCTCCTTCGAAAGAAGGGAAATGGAGGGTAGGCTAACTATTTTTACCCGACTATGTCACGCGATAAGGCACACAGGCTGTTGTGCGGCAGCTTCAGCGAAGCCGAAAGAAATCAGGGAAAGATTGCTTACAGGGGCCCTGCAATATTTTTTAACATAACAGGAAAACACCGCTGATGAAGCATGGATGCTCCTGTGAACACGTCAGCTGAATGTTTTTGCGCTACATGGAGCAAAGAACTTGCAATTTCGTTTCAAAACACATCTGCAAGGTACCCGCTCTTCTTTCAACAAAACACGCCATAACTGGCGCGAGCTACCAAAAAAAAAAAAAATTGGGAAAACTACCAATGGCTGATTCCCGTGTGCAGTTGCCACTGGTCTCGTGAGGTGGCGCTACGTTTCAGCGGCGATTCTGGGCACAAACTTGCTGTCCCCGTGAAAGCTCGAATACGTTCAATACAAGAGAGAAGAGAAAATGTCCAAAGTCATGACGTGCGCTAGCGTGGCTTCTTGGCCCCTTTCCACCCCCTCTGTGTGGCCTTGTACGTGCTCGTCGCGACAAAGGGAGAGTGAACGCGCTCGGATGATATAATTGCCCTGAAACTTGACGCTGTAACTCCTGTAATACCTAACGTATATGAAGGGGAAAAAAATGTGCGTCAGGCAGTTTGAGAGGCAATAAGCTCCTTAAGTGATGTCACTCGAGGATTATTTGAAGATGTGTTGCAGGGTCCCTTGAAGATTGAAACACTTTTTTCCGGTCGCTGTGAAGCGTTTATATTTCTTGCTGCGAAGCTTGCGCATAGAACACGTTTACGGCCCCGTAAGCCTTCTGTTGAGAACGTCATCGACTACGACATATATGCACATTCCGCAAGACGCGTGACTGGTGGCGATATCTTGCGTAGGGTCTACTACTTGAAGCCCCGCTTATCAGCATTCCTAGAAGAGCCTCGTCTTGCTTAATGCTTCGGGCGTAGCCACTTTGCTTGCCGCAGCTGGGTACCTTGCGTAAGCGCGCACGGGGTTCGTCACAAGGAAATTTTTATACCGTTCGCGCTTTGAGTGTTTACTCAAGGTACTTCCGCGGTGATGTGAGCAACTTATTGTAATACATTTAAATTTTCTTTGGATCTTCAATTAGTAGGTTATGCACTGCTTGTGAAGTGTCTAATATATTACATTACTTCCTTAGTGGTTTATTTAGCGTCGTAGCAAGAGTATGCCTTTCGTGCTTCAATAAACGAAGGAAAAAAGAAACAACGTTCTGCGAAGCATCTTTGATCGGCTCTACAATGAAGAGGAAACAATTTGAAAATGCCCAAGTGTCAGTAATCTGCCGTGTTGATAGCCATAAGCAGCACAACAACTGCTGCTTCGTTTTTCCCTGATACGTGTTCCCTGATTCCATTTATGTGCTTGGAGCAAACCAACCGCGACGTGTCATCCACATGTAGTGACGTATACGATAAAAACAAATGTGGCTTTTCAGTCTTGCGCTGAAGTGTCACTTCCCGCGACGCAATGCGTTCCGCGCATGCCGCTCAGTGGCTCGCATTACATCAGGAGGATTCACTTCTGCAGCAGCTCTTTAGCAGCGGCTTCTGCAATATGAGACATTCATTGTTCTCCTAAAAATTACGATTGTTTCTTTTGTTTATATACGGTTTACTGGGCAGTGTATTATATGTCATTGATCTACATTACATGTTATGTTATTTTTATTTTTATTTTTGTATCTGTGCCTTCTTTGTTTACCTGCTCGATGGTGCCTTTTCTATAGTATTTCCTGAAAATAGCTTCTTTTTCGGTGAGTGATTATCTAGCCGTAGCGCCCGTGCATGTATAATATTTTTGTGCTCGTATAGGCTCAGAATAACTACCGCATGCATTGGCGTGCAGGCCGATGGTGGGAGAAGGGAATCACGCGACGCTTCCATTTTTACGTTGCATCACGCCACTCTCCAGTCCACACCTCAATCGCTTCCCCGTTTGCTTCTCGACCGAGAAATATCAACGCGGCCTCTCTATACCGACAGCGGCCATAGATTGTGCCCGGGTTATCAGGCACTCAGCTGATCGATGTATTTCTCCACACTCTCGACAAGTCGTCCTACCCTTTGCGCTGTTCTCCGAAGTCTTTAGGTGACTCGAGGGTGCAAAGTGAACAGGCTTGCTCCGCGACTTCGCGCCTTAGGAAGCAGCTATCATTCCGAGTAAAAGAAACCATTAAAGAAGCGTCCAAGGCTGCACACATTCAGGCCACTTGGTCCGTCATGATTTTGTCGACTCTGTTTCATGCTGCCAATTCTTTTTTTGGCTCACTAACCGTTTATGAGAGTATCAATTTCCCCTTTTTGGTAAAAAAAAATAAAGACACTGTTCCTTCTGCGTGGAAAGATTAACTCGCCCCAATTACGCCAGATAGCGCCAGGGAACCTGCTGCGGCGGCAGTGCACGCGCCGCAGCCAGATTGGCGGGACGCCTACGTCACATATACATCCCTCTCCCTCGTTTACGAGCCAGCTCCAGCCGCCTAGCTAGTTTACCAACGCGCGCCACGGGGAGCGGCCGGCTGCGAGCAATCATTTACCGCCGGTTTGCGACGAAGACGAGCCGTCGCATCGTGCCGCACGTGTCTAATTTCCGGAGCCCTCTGCTCCAAGTGGCGAGCGGGAAAAGGAAAGCCGGTTTCTAACGTTCTCTGACCGCCACCGCCTGCAACGCATATCGCAGTCGTCGCGCCGCCGGGAGCACGGAGTTCTCTGAGAGAGCGAGAGAGAAGACGACCGGCTTCCCGTCATTTCTCTGCTCGCTTCGGGCATGACTTCCATCATGCTGCACTCTGCTCTCACCGAGGCCAACTTGCACTATCCGCAACTGCAGATCGAGGATGACCCCAAGAAACAGGCGACTGTGGAGAACATCGTGCGTCCACTCGTGCTCGGCGTGCACACGATCTGCAAGATCCGGGACGTGTTCAACAGCGAGATCGAGCTGGGATTGATGAGGAACCCTCGCAGGCCGTCCTCTCTGCAGATGGAGAACACGTACCTGCCTGAACTTCCCGACGGCACCGAGAAAGGTGAATTCCTCGCCTTGGACTTGGGCGGCACAAACTTCCGCGTCCTGCACCTGCAGCTCGACCCCGAAGGTGAGCAGCAGTTTCACGTCAAGTACTACTCCGTTCCCGAGCCCATAAGACTGGGGCCTGGCGAGAAGTTGTTCGACTTCCTGGCCGACTGCATTCACGACTTCATGGAGACCAATAACCTGATGGGAAAGCCGATGCCCTTGGGTTTTGCTTCTCCTTCCCAATGGTGCAGAAGGCGCTGAACGTGGGCATCCTGGTCACTTGGACCAAGAGCTTCAATTGTTCCGGCGTGGTCGGCGAAGACGCCGTCCAGATGCTCAAAGACGCCATCGACCGGCGAGGCGGCATGGACATCGATATCGTGGCCGTCGTTAACGACACGACGGGTACCCTCGTCAAGGGAGCTTTCTTGGATCACGAGTGCGCGATCGGTCTCATCTTAGGAACTGGAAGCAACGCCTGTTACCTCGAGAAGATCGAGAACATCGAGAAGTGGGAGGGCGACAAGACGGGTATCCACGAAGTGGTAATCGACGTCGAGTGGGGCGCGTTCGGAGACAACGGCGTGCTCAATTTCATCAAGACGGAGTTCGACCGGAACGTCGACGACAACTCCCTGCTGGTCAACTCGTTCACGTTCGAGAAGCTCTTCTCCGGCAAGTTCCTGGGTGAGCTGGTACGGCACGTTCTGGTCAAGCTCATTCGAGAACGAGCCCTCTTCGACGGCAGGGCCTCCGAGACCATCCTTACCAGGGGTACTTTCACGACTGCGGACGTGTCCGAACTCGAAGTAGACGATGGAGAGAGTCGTGCGCGTGAGATTTTGGCCAGGATCGGGTACATACGGGTAACCGACGACGATATCGCGGTCGTACGTTACGTCTGCGGAGTAGCGTCGGCCAGGGCAGCCCTTCTCGTGTCCATTTGCCTGGCGGAGCTGCTGAATCGCATGCAGAAGCCGACGGTTACAATAGCCATCGACGGCTCGCTCTACAAGCACCACCCCAGGTTTCATCGACTCATGACCCACTTCATCACGATGCTTGCGCCAAACCGTCCTTTCAAGCTGATGCTCGCGGAAGACGGTAGTGGAAAGGGAGCGGGATTGGTCGCTGCAGTGGCTGACAGGCTGCAACGTGCGAAGCTCAATGGCTACCATAAGTGATGCCGGTGCAACCGTCGGTGTTCAGCGCTGTGCGCATGGAAAATTCACTGAATGCATGCCTACGAAGTGTACAGTATATTCTGTAAATATAACCCTACTTTCTTTTATTGTGGCGCTTACATAGCGTCAGTTAAACCTCGAAAACGCTAGCGCTGTTTTCGGAATTCCTGAGATCTTGTGTTGACGTAATAATTTCCTTTTGCTGAAAGTTTACAATAACCACCACCTTCATGCAAGGGCACTAATTCACAGCAAATGTTACAGTACGCTGCGCAGTGAAGCATGTAGTTTTCTTTTTGACATTGCATAACGGTTATGATCAATAATTTTGCTTTCGAATGATGTTTCCATGAAGGGACTATTGAAGCTTCGTGACGCATTAGAGCCCACGTGGCGAAAATTTGCGACTCCTGCGTGACAAGATTGAGAACTTGCAATTAACTGTCGAATGTCTATTGCTAAAGAAGCGTAAGTAGGGAAGCAGTTTGCACACAGAGAGGTTTGCCAACGCTATCGGCTGTCATTGTCTTTGGAACAATATATTTGTTGGTGCCTTACTGCGACGAATGCTTTCATAACCTGTTATGGCGCGATATCTGCGCAGACAAGGCGAAGTACGATCTCTGTAGATGGGAAAGCGGAAGCTTTCTCGACTCGCCATACAAAATGGATTGCGCAAAAAATACAAACCTCACAAAGAAGCGTAGAGAGGAACGTCGTCCTGCATTAGTCGTGACACGTCGTACTAAAACGTCCTCATTGAATGCAGTTGTCGATTCGGTATCTTTTATCGTGTTAGATGGAATGCCCGGAGTTACGGTGCACAAAATGAAATCGTGTGCATTGGTACCTCCTTATTGGAGGTACCAATGCACACGATATTTGACCCCAATTGGCGGAATATGTCACAAGACAGGGCAAAGCAATAGGTTGCTCTTATCGGAAATATGCGATGAAAACCTCGCGCGTATCGCTTTGCAGGTAAATGTGTAGAACGCATGCTCTTATATAAATCATAAATAACCGGAAGTTGCAAACACAGATGGCGGAAGTCTGGCCGTGTTTTTGAGTGAGGCAGAGGTGCAAGTGCATGGGCAATGAATTTTCTGCGAAACGTCTCACTGACCGCTTATTTTTCAAGTTCTACCTCAACCACCAAGCACTTCTCATAAATGTTTTGTAATCGAGCAACCTTTACTCAACTACATCTGCCTTCTAAGGATTTTCAAGTTCGTGAACACTTGTCTGTCCCGTTATTTCCGTGCATTTTTTTTCTTTTTTGCTTCTCGGTGCATTTTTTTCAGTGGAATCATTAAATGAGTTTTCCTGGTTCTTTTCAGACAATGCGTTGAACAGAAAAATAACACTCTAGTAGATGGCACCTTAGGCTCAAGTGATCGCGATGTCTGTTGTTGCTCGGATACGAAGCCGCATTATGCGCATCCCCGAATGAGATGCCTAGGCATCACAGCAGTGACATAATAATAATAATAATAATAATAATAATAATAATAATAATAATAATAATAATAATAATAATAATTTCGGTTGCTCCATAGATGAATGTCGTGTGCACCCTCTGGCGCGTTCGGTTGGGAACCCAAACATAGAACGAGCGCCTTGCCAAGCTTCTCCTTGAAGTCGTGCACTCGCACTCCGTATGTACTAGTACAGGCACGGCGTCGAGTGGGCTGGGAACAAACTGCGAGGCGAGTTTGGAATGCTGCGGAACGACGAGGCGCATCGGAGAATCCGTTCTGTTCCGCGTAATCGAGACCCGCTCGCTGTACGCATTGCGCTAGCGCTGTCGGCGCAAGACATTGGACGCTTGGCGGCGCGAATGCATGCATAACATCCGTAACTGAGACGCGCCTTCCTCTGCACGTCTATCTCTAAGCTAGGAGGCACGCGCGCCCAGAAAAGAGCAATTACGGCTAAACCGACGCAGCTCAGATAGCGGGTGAGGAGTGTACATCTGGCACTATTCCAAAGGCTCGCATAGCACAACGCGGTGCAGCCTTTCACGAGGGACGTGGAAAAACCTTGGGGGGACCTTATTACGGTGATACGGAGTCCTCGGTGGCTGAATAGGCAGCCTCTGTTTCCGTGTAATGTTGGCGTGCCGAATCTGTTCTTGGCGTTCGGGCAAGCGGCAATCTTGAAAGCAGCGGCGTTTATCGATTAGATAAGAGCCGCGTGAAGTTTATATCTGCCTCCTTTCTTCCAATCATTGCGGATCCGCTTCGCTATTGTGTTCTAGAGTGGGTAGAGCAACTGCATGGAGATAGGGGGACCCGAGCGTTCGAAGCGATTGACAGGTCTAGACATGTTGCAAGCGATTTAAGGCCGTAGCGTGATATGCATATGCTCGTTGCTTGCGCAGAGTTTCGTTACACTTATTTCACTTAGGTCCCTTTTGTGCAGCTTCGGGCAACCGAACTGCTAGTGACATCAAACCTAAAAAATGCGAATTAGCGCCAGAAATAATCCCACTCGTCGTATATCACAGAAGCATGGTACATACGCTGTGTTCTGCGCGCTGTTTGTCGTGAAATTCCAAGGCATTTTGCGGGGTATGAGGTGTCTCCTTTACTTTCCCCACCTGATTTCAAATGAGATTCGTACTTCGGCTATTAACAGCGCATCCGTTCGCTCATCGCACGAATCCACGTACAAACTGCAGTACATTTACAACTTGCTGGCATATTTCCTGCGCTCCACCTGTATCATTCATTTGCATCGATTAGTAGCGCCATGGCAGTGACTACTAATGGGCGCAATTCAATTGGCCACTAGCTAAAGCTCCAATTAAGAGAGTGTTAGATGCTTATATTGCTTACTTGTCTGACAACCGGCAGTTAAGGGCACAGCTGGAAGCGTCTTTTTGATGGCGCAACGAAGAGCCCATCCTGGGGAGGGTGTGGTTCGCTTGAAAGCGCGTGGACATCTTGTGAGAACAAATTTTCAATCCCAACAATCCCTATAACAACAGAATTCGGTATAAGAGCAACACTCAGAAGTCGAGAGCGGCGCCTACGTGGCGTGTTGCCAAGAGGGAAAGCCGATACTCTATTACGAATACTCTATTACGCTTTACGATCCGCCATGGTGGTCAAGTGGACACGCACCTTCATTTGCTGAGCTTGATGTCGCAGATTTTATCCCCGCTGAATTCGGCACCACATTAGATGGCGGAGAAATGTGCCAATAATCGCGTTCTCACTTTCACGCACACCTTAAGTAGGGACATCGCTGGTCGGTGATTATATAGACAATCGAAATCCTCATAAAATCATCCTCATAAGGCAGAGAATAATCCTCTTAATCCCTATAATGCATCATAATCAGATGAGTTTTTGCACTTAAAACAGTCGAACTCATTCTGAGTGACAATGTTTAACGCTCACAAAGAGAGAAAAAAAAAGGGAAGGAAAGACAGGGAAGTTGACCAGAGGGTATCTCCGGTTGGCTACCCTGTACTGGGGAAGGGGAAACGGGGAACTAAGGAGGGAAAGGAGAGAAGAGAGTTAAGGGACACATCAACATCATCGTACGAAACTTAAAGGGACACCTAAATGAAAAGGTGAAGTGGTTCAGTATGATGACATATATTTCGAGAACTCGATTGTCGTTAATTTCACCATTTTATGTTTAATACTAAAAAATGAATGTCACTGTTTTAGTGCTGAAATTCGCGCCAGAACTTCGTCCTCATGACGTCAGAAGGCCAATTTATTTTTTTTTCTTTCGTATTCTCGACAAGTTCGCTCCATCAAATCCCCCAAAACGCCCTGAGTTAAGTCTCTGGCCTCCTTTAGAACACAATGTATGTATTTTTTTACCGGTAAATAGAAAGGGAAGGTTTCACGGGCTCGTTCTTTATTTGTTAGAAACAACTTAATGAGCAAACAGGCAATGAAGCCTAGGAAAGCATAGGGGAAGTTACTTGTAGTATTGTAATTGTGGAGTAAGTATACAGGAATTAAAGTGGACGAAAAGATAAACCTGCCTTCAGTGGGAACCGAACCCACGACCGTCGGATGACGCGTCCGACGCTCTACCGCTGAGCTACGAAGGCGGTCGTCCCCCCGTCCACTTTATTGGGTATTAATAGTTATATATGCAAATAGTTACGTATGCCTTAGCAAACACCGTCCAAGATCTGTGACGTCACGCGCTTAAGTGCTGGAACTTCAGAGTGGCGTCGCCACCTGTATTTTATTTTCGCGCTTTGTCTAGCTTACAGAAGGTCTCCTTCTCGCAAGATTGGTGATTTTGGTGCTGTGAAAAGCTAACCTACTTATTCGAGCAAAATTGTTTTAAGTGTCCCCTTATAGCGGGTAGAAGTAGTACTGTTTAGTCTTCTTAGCAAGAAATAACGGACACTTATCGGGTGCGCAACACGGTAAATCCACTTGCTGTGCACTTCTCTCAAGCAAATAACTCATTTCGCCCCACTTTCGATAAACTTTTTGAGCACTTTATTCATATTCGGCGCCCTTTTCGGCAAAGCGTCATTGCTATTTCCCTTCTATTTCGATATTTGACGAGGCGACGCGGCTTTTTCAGACATTAGAAAGCTTTCGAGCGAGGCAGCATCGAAGAATACGTAACATATATTTCTTGCGGAGTTTAAACATATTCGGTCACTTAACTGCTATCTCTCACCGGTGTCGACATCGAGACATACCTCATTGCGTAATGTATATTGCAAGTATCTGTCCTCATCCCCACTGATGCCTCAGCTGCCTAAAGAGCCCACCACCTAAGCACAGGTCGTGGTCACATGTATGTGGTGTCACATAAACACGGGTTAATTGGTCGATTTTCACCGTTTATCACTCGAGGAAAGCACGCACAATCGCCTTCGTGGAAGATCACCAAGGTGATACCAACTATTCTGGAAGTGCCTATGTTTCTACTGAGTATCAAAGCTACGCACTGCTCTCACAGAACGTGATACTGATAACATTGCTTGTTGAGGAGAGACTGACTGTACAGAAAAAAAAAATATTTATGCATTGTTCAGACCAAGTGCGGGAACCCCACCGTTATCGGTTAAAAAAATTCCCCTGTGTGTTATCACGTGCTAAAACGACATGACCGAAAAAGACTTTTCCACGTTGTCGTAAGGATTCACCCCACGTGCATCGCTTTAATTCATGTCTACTTCTGTTCGACACAGATTGAATGTAATTTGACATCAGATGTAAAGGCTAACATCCACCCACGTGTGTCGCATGCTCGAATATGCCTGGCCAAGTAACGCAGGTGTGAGTTACGTGTGACATTACTATCATAAATAATGACGCAAATGACGAGCATCTCATTTTATTTATGTCGTGCCTTATCATCCATGTTTTTCATCCATTCGTATTCTGCGATTTGAGCTCATGTACACAGCTGCCTCGTGAACAAAAGGCTCCTACCGAAATAGAGGGCAGCGCATTTCGCTGGGCTAAAATATTTATGCGCCGACTCAACGATCTCCTGAAGTATATAACTCGTTGTCGCCCTAGTGCGTCACACATAGTTTAAACTGGTAGGGGGCGCAAAATAACCCAACGAACGGGAAGCCTACGAGGAGAAACGCTAACTCACACTGCTTATTGATCAGCAAAAACCAGTGAATATAGGTATAAGGACCAAGGTACACCGAGCAAAAGCGTAAAGACTGAAGGTATCTTTAAGAAGCAATGCATTGTTATTGCTGATAAAATTCATTCGGCGTGGCATTCAGTATGACAGTAAAAATAAACTTGATTTCACTTGATGAGGGACCAGCACGGTTCATGACAACGCCCTTGGGCCATTAGAGATCATTGACAAAATTGTAATTCACCGGGGCTTTGGCTCTGCCTTCTTGGGACAGCAACTTCTGACCTGTTTATTGATGCTAACATTATCACCATTCATCAGCTGTATCGCTATAGACTAAGTGTTCGTTTTAAAATTTGAAATTAAAGACAACTTAGAGTACTTAAGAGAGATTGCGTGCCTGGAAAAGAAAAAACAGAGTTATGCGACACGAAAAGGGGAGACATGGATGGTACCGGCCGCTCGTTTAAACTCCTCAACGCAGCGTTTGTGCCATACCTTGCCTTCCCTTCTCAATTATTACATATTAACAATTTTGACCTTTTTGCTGTTCATCAGGCAAGCTACGCCTGAAATTTGTAAACGGTATTGATTACTAATATGTATATATTTCGTTTCTGATATTTTGATTATTTTTTATTATCTTGTTCCAGTGTTTCTCGAATGATGTAGAGTCTTCACAATGATGTATTTTTTTTCTGATTTCTTTTTTTTTTTCAAATTGTATATAAAACTGTCGGTGTGCTGCCGTGAGCCCTTGTAAATGGGGGCGGCGAGCTCGTCAAGCTGCCTGGAGACAGCTTTTTTTCGCCGCTCCTCTGTCTGTGAAATGGACATAAATAAAGATTGATTGATTGATTGATTTTCACCGTTTATCACTCGAGGAAAGCACGCACAATCGCCTTCGTGGAAGATCACCAAGGTGATACCAACTATTCTGGAAGTGCCTATGTTTCTACTGAGTATCAAAGCTACGCACTGCTCTCACAGAACGTGATAATGATAACATTGCTTGTTGAGGAGAGACTGACTGTACAGAAAAAAAAATATATTTTATGCATTGTTCAGACCAAGTGCGGGAACCCCACCGTTATCGGTTAAAAAAATTCCCCTGTGCGTTATCACGTGCTAAAACTACATGACCGAAAAAGACTTTTCCACGTTGTCGTAAGGATTCACCCCACGTGCATCGCTTTAATTCATGTCTACTTCCGTTCGGCACAGATTGAATGTAATTTGACATCAGATGTAAAGGCTAACATCCACCCACGTGTGTCGCATGCTCGAATATGCCTGGCCAAGTAACGCAGGTGTGAGTTACGTGTGACATTACTATCATAAATAATGACGCAAATGACGAGCATCTCATTTTATTTATGTCGTGCCTTATCATCCATGTTTTTCATCCATTCGTATTCTGCGATTTGAGCTCATGTACTCAGCTGCCTCGTGAACAAAAGGCTCCTACCGAAATAGAGGGCAGCGCATTTCGCTGGGCTAAAATATTTATGCGCCGACTCAACGATCTCCTGAAGTATATAACTCGTTGTCGCCCTAGTGCGTCACACATAGTTTAAACTGGTAGGGGGCGCAAAAAAACCCAACGAACAGGAAGCCTACGAGGAGAAACGCTAACTCACACTGCTTATTGATCAGCAAAAACCAGTGAATATAGGTATAAGGACCAAGGTACACCGAGCAAAAGCGTAAAGACTGAAGGTATCTTTAAGAAGCAATGCATTGTTATTGCTGATAAAATTCATTCGGCGTGGCATTCGGTATGACAGTACAAATAAACTTGATTTCACTTCGATGAGGGACCAGCACGGTTCATGACAACGCCCTTGGGCCATTAGAGATCATTGACAAAATTGTAATTCACCGGGGCTTTGGCTCTGCCTTCTGAGTGTTATTTCGTCATCTCAAGCTTGCAAAAGACCCCAGCTATCGCGTGACAAAAAAGATTGATTCGTACATAAGCATGCATCCATTGCACTTGTCATAATAAACTGTGACAGCGATGGCGCAGTAATATTAACGAAAAGAAACAGAAACATTTGAGGAAATAAAAGTAAGTAGCCTTGACGTGCCCATCACATAAAATGAGATATGTTTGATTTGCTTACACTCTCCAAGCTTATAAAGAGCAAAAGGGTAAATGTTATCTTGTGATCCATGTAAGAAAGTACGAGGTGTTTTGTAGTACATATGGACACTGTGTATAGATTTCAAATAAAAAAATCGATTTTGTAAGCCTTTGTGAATCTTTTTCATGTTCTCATATTCTTATAAGTTCTATCTCGTTCTTGCCTATACTGGTTCGTGTGCTTCGATTGCCCTGCCTGACGGTTTGTGTTTCGGAACTCTCTGAATGTTTTTGTGCAATAATTAGCGCTCCTTTTAGTTACCTACGCTAAAATTTCCAGCTGCATCACAAGCACTCTACAGCTTCTTTTCTTTTTTTATTGCGATTGTGTAGACTCGCGGCAAACTCAGTGAACTAAGAATTCCTTATTCCTTGCCTGAATACAACTGCAGCTTGCTTAATGGGGTCGCTTACGAATTCTCATCTATGTCATATTTAACCTACGTGTTTGTTCAGTCTCCTTACAAGCTTGGCCCTGTTTAATGTTTCTTGGTTTATTCGCTTGCGCATTTTACTTTACGAATGCCTACCACCTCATACCGGAGGTTGGTAAAGACTCGGGCGTGTTCAAAACACGCAGGTGGCCTTCATTGGAAATAGTCGAAAATTGGTCGAAATTGGCGGCGATGGTATCCACCGCTGCTGCCGCCGCCGCTGGTGTCCGTGAACATTATATAAGCTTCAATGACGATGAGTACGAAGGTGACTGCGATATCGACTAATAAGATAACGACGACGAAGTTGAAACAAACGGAGAAGAAGATGAAGGAGATGAAGAGAAGGAAGAAGAAGAAAATGAAAAAAAAAGGACAAGAGGAAGCAGACAATGGAAGAGGAATAAGAGAGAGAGAGAGAGGAGCAGTAGGAATAGAGCAAAGAGTGAAAGAGAAGAATGAGAGAGCATGCAGCATAATGTAACTTGCGCTGTCTCTGCGCCGCGCCTTCTGCCCAGGTCCGAGTGTTTTTGTTACACACCACATCGACGCCACAGTAGAATTTCACTCTTTCCTAAAAAATAATTGAATGAATCCAGAAAGCGCTTCGCAGTGTTATGCAAGTGATTTTTTTATTGCAGATGAAAGTCTACTGTGGCTGGCAGCATCCTAGATGGTAAACGGACCACTTCGATGGCTGTCTTCTCATACACCTGCAAAGGAATGAATAGCCACGTTTGAGCGTTTTGCTGCAGGGCAACCTTCTATGAGCATAAAAGAGTATCTTTCGACATCATTCGCATGTTTACTGTTGGCTGTAGGCAAAGGAATAGATAACACCTCTTTGTTTCTTTAACATGCGAAAGTGTTTATACCGGGGTCCACCACGGCCCCATACGTCACTACCGTAACGGATATGATGCAGTAAAGTATACATGTAAGAACAATAACATAACACTCAGAAGAACTTCTGTTGATGCGCTGGGAATCGAACTCATAGCCCCCCGTCCCACGACGAAAAGTGCCGGTGCGCAACCACAGTGCCAACGCCGCACATGCTCGATGCCGTACGAACGCGCCTTCTTGTCTCCTTGAACGCTCCTTCGCGCCTTCTTGTCAGCACGCGCGCATCCACGCGCACATTGCCTGGAACGGTGCCGCCATCCAGGAGAGGCAAAGTGAATTACTGCAGCTTCACTTCGTCTCCCCTGGATGGCGGAACGATTCCAGGCGCGTTCCAAAGACTGCCGCGATGAACGCGTGCAGAGCCGTGTGCAGAGCCGCGTTCGTGCAGCTTCGAGGCTGTATGCGCCGATAGCGCAGTGGTAGGGCACAGGTCACCTTTGATCGTGGGTGGCGTTTCCCCGCCGTCCGCTCTTGTAGCTTGATGGGAATAAGAAAAATTGGCCGCGTATTTGCGTGCTTCGCTGCAAATGCCGGCCAAGGAGGTTTAAAATATAAAAAAAATATTTTTAAACCTCCTTGCTGCCGGCCGTACTACGCTGCGTGAGACATAGAAGCCATCTGGCAGCGCCGTCGGGAAACATGAGCTTGTCCAGAATCCCTGGGCAACTGCCAGGTGGCAGTACCGAACCGTCGGCAGAGGCCTTTTTTTTTTCGTGCATAGTGTTGCATTTTTAGCGCAGCCTAAGAAACACTAGTGTCTTTAGAATTACGTATCTATGTATTTTCTAGTAAAGGAACACACCACCTGATACTTATGTATTGATGTGGCGCCTCAGATATGCGTAATATTTGCGTTTTGATCTACAATGTTCACAAGTATGAACGCAGCTACCAGTTCAAGATGGCTGGGCGTTAGGCGAGAGCTTAAACTTTGGCCGGGTGGCTGAATCGTGTGACAGACAGACAAACAGAAAGACAGACCAAAATTTCTGCGTTCAAGTATCCCAAGAAAGACTATCGTCTTTAAAACTGCTGCGTTAGGCGCCAGAGCACGGCAACGACAGTGACGGGTCAATGTGGCGCAAGCAAATATGACTGATACTTTTTTAGCGCGGCATTTACTATAGACTGTGCCCAGTTATTAGGCACGAAGTTACCGCAAAGGACCCTTGATATCATGGAGGCGATGTGTGAACGTGGCTTCATCTACGTCAAACGGTGTCATACCAGCGAAACACCGATAGCAATAATGGGCAAGTTCACCTCGATGTAACAATAAACATTCAACTGCTTATGCGGAGAGACATTTCATTTTCGTGCTATACCGATTCCTTTGATAGAGGGATCAGCCACATTTTTTTTATTTTCTCGGAAACATGTCTTGCTCTGCAATCGCCAGCCGCGGCAGCTCGGCGGCCTAGGCAGCACGGGCTGAGCTCGAGATGTTGCAGGTTACGTCCCAGCCTACCCAGTCGCATATCGGTTTGGGCGAAATGAAAAAGAAAAAAAAAAGCTCGTATAACTATCCTTGGGGTGCATGTGAAAGAGCTAGAGCTTGTCAAAATTATTTGCAGTGCCCCGCACAATCCATCCTAAGGCATGCGGGAGCCTGATAATGTGGTCTACGTATTAGCGAGCCCCAGTTTAATTTTTGTTTCCCGATCATTCTTGTAGTCTTGATCTACAACGCTATTCAAAAAGCGTAGCGAGATGTTTCAATTGCAAAAAAAAAAAAAAGTAACCAGGAACTTAAGCTTTCTTTCATAACGATGAGAACATGCCGATTATAACAACAAATAAGAAGTATAACTGAAATTTCTAAAACATTATAAGGCAACCTCACGTCAGGGCACCTTATAGCGAGACACATATGTTACACTTAGAGCACCATTCAAGTTATTCAGTGTCATTTCACAAAAGTACGCGTGGAGATGGTTTGTTGTCCACTCACATTGAGGAATCGGTGGGCATGGCGCTCTTATGCACACAACTCTCTCATAAATGCAGCGTTGTCCGGGTCGACAATAGTGGTTCTGTAAGAGAAGAAAATGGAAGCAGACGGGCATAAAAACGAGCATGGGGGAGAACAAAATAAATAACAATTCCCGGAAGGATGCTAGGATAAGTGTTCGTTTTAAAATACGTGGTGATTTCTGGGAAGTCAGAACATATCAAATATTACACGAGATTGGTTGCCAGAAATGTGTATGGTACAGGGCCGTATTGAGGAAAACATCTTACGCTAAAAATGTTCGTAAAAGAATATTTCAGCCAATCGTGGCTCTCCACATATGATTAACGAAGCCCGCTGACAAACTGGAAAAAGCACTTGCAAAGGAAAAGTTTTGTGAATTCGACCCCCGAACATCACGAGGATCAAAGCGAAAAAGCCTTCTGTAACTCTTCGCTAAAACAGTTTAGTTGTGATTCTCGCACAACAGCAAACATTTATATAGGTATCCAGCGTAAAATTTAGGGTTTTATGTCGCGTAAGAAAAACGGGGCGAGGAGGACTGGTCTTTTTCACAAGATCATGAGATGACGCGCGGCCCCTCTTGCGTAATCGTGTGAACTGTGGCGCACTATTACGAAATTCGCAGTACTCATTCCATTCTGTTATAGTTAGTTTACATAACGCTACAGTCCCATCATGCAGTACATGCGGCGTGCACATCTGGAAAATTCATTGAACACGTGCTAACTAGGGTCATAAAATGATCCACCACATAGTGCCAGTAACACTACACCATATGGTAAAGTGGTGCAATGCCATCTTGTTTTTCTAAATACTTCTTTTTTTTCATTTACAATAAGCGTTTGTATAACACGCACCTACTGCGCAATTTCCAAAGAACATTGACACTGCATAATCTTTCGATGCGGTTTATCAGGTTGTGAAACAGGCCTAAAGCCTTTGTCAAGCAATAATGGCGTTTCACGAGGCAGCATCCGTGTTAGACTGTTTGTATGCCTTCGTGATTGATTGATTGATTGATTGATTGATTGATTGATTGATTTCAGCAGTAATGTGCATATTCATGCCTTCTATGACACCTACATGCAAGCAGCGTATCATGCGGTCTGCAGGGCGCCCTCGAAAAAAGAGAGCAGCAGGCCACTTACAAGAAAGCGTGCTCTTTAAGGGTCCTTGAAACGGTTTTCTGGCATTGTGTTTCCGATCAGACTACGTCATGATCAAGTCACTCACGCCATGCATTAGGCTAAGAACCTTGCAACGAGGTAGTTGTGAATTTGTATGTGCTGCCTTCCTCTTCACCACTACTCAGAGCAGGGTAGCAGACTGACTCGCGTCTGGTTAACCTTCCTGCCTTTCCTTGCTTCCCTCCCTCTATTTACCAGTGCTGTTCCTCCTCAACTCGCTTAGCTGCGGGGTGCGCGTTAGCGACCGCTACATCCGCCACGGCAGCCACTGTGACGAGGCCACAGTGGAGACTTGCATGGTACCGCGATGTCGCTACTGCACCCAGCCAGCTTCATTACTGGTACCCTCGGTAGCAGCGCACCGGTGATGCGAGTGTGCGCGCCAGACGCCCCATATGATGCAGGTGCGGGCCGCAAGTGTTTCCTCTGATGCACGTGATGTCATTAAGGAAAAGCCAATCCGATTAGTCGTTGCGTACCCAATTCATGGTCCACGGGCAGGGGCGGTTGAGAACTCTTGAGTCGCGTCGATATTCAACGATGCGCTTATTTAAAACATTGTACTAAATTACATAGTTCGCACAGAACGCTGATATTGCTCTGCTAATCATCAGAAGGGCTTGAGCTACCGCCGCAGTGCATCTGTAGAAAATCACCAAAGCGGGATTTTTTTTTTTTTGCGCAATGCATTTGCATAAAATCACAAAGACGTTTCGGTGTCCTTTGGTTGATTTTGTGCAAATGCTTTACGTCGGTATCTCAAGTCCTCCTGATTATTAGCGGACCAATATGGGCGTTCTGTGCGGAAGGGGAACTCCGGCGCTTTTTTTCGCCATATTCTGATATCGCTATTTTCCAATGGCGCTGATAGTCTTCTGGCAGGCAAGCTTGTGGTTCAATTTGCTCTGAAGCTCGCCAATAACTTTAAATAACAGAATGAACGATGTGTTCAAATTGAAACCGAAACGGGTAGATGCTTCGCGTAGCGTATGCGGTGACGTCACAGCCTCCCCGCTATCAGAAATATGGAGCTGGTGCCAGAAAAAATGGAAGAGACGACGTCATCCGACGATGTATTGAGTTACGCCAGCTTTTCTTGACTTTATGGCGATGATTTGAGCGCTCAAGCTTCATCGTTTTGCCCTTGACAGCCTGCCTTCCCGGGTAGCAGCATTGAAGGTAACGACGTCAAAAACACAGGGTGGCCCGCACGGGAATTCACTAAAGCTTTTTAAAATGCATCTTCAGGAAAACTAAATGGCATGGAACCACCCGGCTTGGCATGCATTATTACTGTAACGAGAAGAACGTGTATTGAAAATTTCATTGATATCCGTGGACACTGAAAAATCGCCGGAGTTGCTTTCTAAGTACACAATTTACTACAACGTTTTAAATGAGCGCATCGCTGAAGACCGATTCGACTCCGCCTAAGGCGTTTTGAACGGCCCCTGCCTACGAGTCGTTCAACTGGGACGCAGCGATTGGCTTTCGTCGTGAGCACGAAAGGACCTGCCATGGGACGTCATGAGAATATACACCCGAGGCCAACGTGCTAACGGTATCGTTACGGCACATGGCGCACTACTACGGAGGCTAACACTGCTGAGGTCGGTTTCCTCGGTGGGGATGTCGCAGAGCCATGTCGCTACTGAGGCCTCGGCGAAGCAGCTGACGTAAGGAGTTCCGCTTTCACTAGCGTGCACACCGCAGCTAAGCGAGTTGAGAAGGAACAGCAGAGGTAAGGAGCCCTCCTTACCTCTGCAACTGAAATAAGCCCGTAGCTGTTTTGGTGCAAGGTGTTTCGCTTAATTTATGGAGTGGATGATTTCCTAATGATGTCGCCTAATCATCGATGTAATGTCAAAAGGACCATTTTAGGAACTCATTAAGGACTAGCCAGAACTTGACGTTCATGGTGTGTATTAGGAAAATGAAACACTAACTCCACATCTGCGGCCGGCACCAGGCCTGGGAAATCCTCCCCCTCCAGGGAATCGCTGCGCTTCCGTCACGAGGGCTACAACATGTGTATACAGGTTAGAAGATCGCTGTTTTGATATCCTTTCTTTTTAATGTGCAAGTTCTCCGGAAGCCATTGCAAATATTTAATAAAATGCTACGTAACCGCACTATCTATAATGGTTCTACGAAGCTCGACGCATATTGCTGAACCATTCATCTCTCATTCCCTATGTTCGATGTTCCGAACACATTCCTTCCGGAAGTTTCTCGTGTAATCGTAAAAAAGTCTATCTGATGTGTGAGGAAAAAGTGCTCGAGCTACCCTCGGTGAGGGCTTTCTGGTTGGAGATCTAGTTGGCGTACCTATGCCTCATTTTCCCCACATATCATTAAGGGAACGCAGAAGACACGTGAAGAGAGCTAATTGCTGCGGTATTATTGATGTCGATTCAACAAAAAAGATCTAGCGACAATCTCTTGATGAAGCAGATATGCCAAACGTGAGCTGTTCTGGGAGGCAGCTTACTTTGGTAACTCCTGAAAAAGGCGCATTTCTTCTCGCCAACTACGTAAATACACAGAGAGAGCTCGAATCTCGCCTTGCTTGCTTGAAGAGCGCCTCCAGTGATTGATATGTTATTTGTAATTTTATGAAAATAATGCAAGTATTGTGGTAGTTGCTATGTTTAAATTTTATAAAACCACACGAAAAACAAGCACACCCGTTACCTGCAAGGACAAATAAGCTTAATATTGAAAATATTTCACGGCAGACTATTAAAAACATCTGGATAAAACTCACCTGCCGACAGCAGCGTCAGAGCAAGCACCAGGAACAAGGTCTTCATGGCGTGGTTCGTAGCTCGAAAGAAACTGACGAACCAGGAATAAAAACGTGGAGTTTATATTAGAGCTACCGCACGTTGCAATCGCGTATCGAATGACCACTCGGGGAGCCCCGGGGTGCGTCGATACCTCGAAACAAGCTCGCAAGCAAAAAAAGAGTACTACTACTAATAATAATAAAAATCGAAATCTGTTCAGCGACCAAGAATGTTACTTTTCATTCATCCAAAGAAGAAAGACGGGACCTCCTCCTTAGAAGCAATCCAAACGCGACGCTTTCATGCCCGCGTGCAATCGCGTAGCCTGTACAGAGAGGGACAACGTGACATTGAACCTTGGAGCGGGTGAAACACGTTTGTGCGGCACGTGTAGCGTGTAAATAAACGGGACTTCCAAGTCGTAGTGTGCGCGTCAGCAAGGTCGCCTACCGACAGCTCTTGCATATGTCCGGGGACATTTTCTTATTGTCGCTCTTTCATTGATCTCGTGCTATGTTATTTCCATCACTTTTGTATAGGACACGTTTGCGATGTGTTCGCTGTAATCACAGTTGCGCCTGTTCGTTCGTGTGTGTGTTTGTGTGTGCCCGTGTGTGCGCGCACACACTAGGCGCTGATATGTGCTGCCTGCGTGTCAGCACTGCGATTACTTGGTCCTTTTCGAAAAATAATGTATATGCCAGTACAGTTCATGAATTTTTTACGAATTAATGCTTCAATTGATCCCTAGGCGTGTACCTTCTTCCCAGTGTTTTGTTTGTGTGGCAAGAAAACGTGCTACATTCTTTTTTCTTATGCTACGTGGAACTTTAGTCTCTTCTCACCTCGTTAGCAGAAAGGCCGTTATAGGTGTTGTAAGTATATATATATATATATAGATATATATATATATATATATATATATATATATATATATATATATAAGCAATGAAGGAACGGACGAATGTGCAAGAATGTTTTACTTTTCGACGTTTCGATCGGGGATCCGGTGTTCATCACGAAAAAATCATCAGAATTTTTTCCTGATGATTTTCCTGAAAATCCTGATGATTCATCATCAGGATTTTCCTGATGATGATGATCCAGTCAATGTTTCTGCAGCTACATTTACTGGATATATATATATATATATATATATATATATATATATATATATATATATATATATATATATATATATATATATATATATATTTGAAGAGGAGTTCGTTTGCAGCCATTTCCGCAAGCGTCCAGCATTGCTCTATCCCTGTTCTTAATAAACGGCGCCTACTGTAGTAGTTTAGTGCCTAATGGCATGGGTGCGATTTCTAACGACGCTGTCTGCAGCATTACAGTGAGGGAACTTGCGAAAGCATGTGTGCTTAGATTTTTTGTGCACGTCAAATAACCCCAGGTGGTCGAAATTTCACCTCTGTCCATCACTTTTCTCTTATTTATTCCGCTTTACATATCTCCTTTTCGACAATGAAGTTTCTCTCTCTCCCTCAATTGAAATTTCAGTTCATCTTTTTTCGACATCGGAATGGGCATTTACCGCCTATACCTCATCTGTTGCGGGCAAGCAATATTTTCCTCTTTGGTCCTTTTCCGTGTGCTCTCCCTTCATTGAAATGTTGTACAGGAGACGTTGGCGTGGTGAAGGTGACACCGGGTAGTTCGTATTGAATAGCGAAGGAAACATAGGTGTCACCTTGTTTTGTCCTATGCAACTCGCGTCATGTTTCGTGCCATCATTGCTGTATCACAACTACCATGGGCAAATTTTCGGGTGTGCGCTAGGAGTGAAGCCCCTCTGATACATCCCCTCTTCTTTCTCTCCTCCTTTTGCCGGTTGAGTCACAAAAGGTCTTGGTCACCTTTTAAGGAGTCGTGCTTGCGGCTCGTGTCCACAATCACTGCCCACCGTCATTCAGGGGTCAGCTGCTTGAAATAGACTGTTACAGGCTAGTCTTCGGCTAAAACATTCCTTTTCCTTCCAACCGTTGCTATATGTTTCCACATATAAGCGACTGCGTAACACTATACATCTTGAAGTTTAAAAACACAGGTATTGCAGGTGTGCCAAACCCTTCGGGACGCTTGTCTGGAGCCCTATGCCACCTACGCACATGTACAAAATGCAGCGTACAAAATTCAGCGTTCGAATATCTAAATTTCCTAATGACGCTATAAATTAACTTTCGAGACAAATTCACGAATATCGAATCTATTTCCAATATGTTTCTAATTTGTAAGCTATTATAGATGTGAATGTTCCCAAAGTCCCTTCGGAAGGTAGAAAAGTTTGTCTGCCCTGCTGAAATCGCATGTGTATAATGGTGTTAACCTCTGAATATCACCTGCGAATCGTTAAATGAGAAAGAACAGAAATGTGATGGCATATCCTGCGTCGCAGTCTAAGTATTATTGTTTGTCCCTATACAAGTTGTCAGATCTGTTATTTCCTCTACGATTCACTTAAAACAAATATTTCAAAGCTTCACGTACTTATATTTCTAAGCTAACACAAAATAAATAGATAAGAACATTCCCTTTGCATTTAAAATGTTTAACCTTTGCCCGCCCCAGCTGTGAAGCACATTACGTTCCCTTTTGCGTGGCAGCCGGACGCTGGCGCTATTCTGTATCTTTGCCTGCTGGCGTATACTTGCAGTGCAGAAGTTTATCAGGAACTATCTCATGTCACAAGCATGCTCTCGCGTCAGCTTTCCCGCCCGTCAACACTTCCTCAATGCCTCAGATATAATTGACGAAAAATGTGCGCCGCCGTGAATACACGTTCAGTAAACACGGTTTGTGGGTCATTGAACTGAAAGCTCTTATAGAATGCGCGAAGGTTTTTGTAATGTGGTTCTCTGAATGAAACTGCTGCGTTGGAGGTGTGTTATGGCGTTCCAGAGTAGCAAAAATATACTGCAAAAAGCAATCAGTCTATGCACACAATTCGCTATATTTTCCCTACCTTCGCTCACGAATGACAAACTTACCCAAACGCGTGTCAATGCGATAGTGACGCAAAGTTACATTGAAATTTTATTTTCAATGCTGCTGAAAGATTTGCGTAGTTAATATACGTGATGCATGCATTTCGGGTGGTAGAAAACTCAAATACAGCGAGTAACGGTTGTCGTCTTTCTTATTATCTTTGTCACTAGTCGCTGCCTTGTATCAGACAAGCATTTTATTTTGGTCCTTAATAGGTGGCACAATGACGACAGTGTTATACTAGATGTCCAGGAACAGTCTTCTCCCCTCGCAGGAGAGAGCACAAGAAATTTATCACATATGGTTGGTCTTCTCTCTTTGTACGGTTATATCAACACCCTGTTATACAAGTTCCAATCCCAGAACGCTGCAAGGGTTACGCCGTGCTTCCTTTCTCGACTCGCCTCGAGAGCTCTGTATTTTGCTGTATTATTTTTAGCGGTTGTCATAACAGATACGGGTCCATATGCAGATCGCCTGAGGAAAGACAACTGCTTTACATGTTTAATAATGTTGTCTCTCATCAACCCCTCAATAATTTGTTGCGTGGTTATCATGCACCTCGACTCGTAAAAGATTTGTTCAATATTTCTGAATTTTCTTTTCCTATAAGAAGTGCAGTTGCTGAGATAAATCGACCTACGTTCATATCTGTCTCTTCGTTTGGGCGTGTTCCGTGTTACCCTTTTCGATCGATGTTTAAGAATTCAAGGCAACACTGTTATGTCTGAAGCGTAAATGTACAACTACGTCAAAAATGTTCAGTTCCAAGCCGCTAGCATATAAAGCGTGCACAGACATAGTGCTTGTTTTACATTTAATGATAAAAGTTGTTGCCGCACGAAGTGAATGGAATTCTGACTCTCACCTGGAATGTGGGCGAATTCAAAATAGTTCGTGTATGGCTGTTTCTAGGCAGCCAACTTACACTTGCAATGCCGTCCAGGATTGCTTTGGATAGTTGTTTGATTACGTTAATAATGAAAATCACCAAAGCACCACCATATTTTTTAAGAATAAAAGTTTATTAAGTTTCGGTTCATGGAATTCAGACGTTTATTGAGCAAACTACCGCATTCTTGGAGCTGACGTTCGTCCAGCGTGTCTTTCCTGGCTGAAGATCTTATTTCAGACACCTGCGTATGCAGAAGCAAAGTTTAGTTCCCGCAATCGAGCTCAGCGTATGCCGTAACTAAAAAGCTCTCCTTGAGATTTTTCTTTCATCATTGAAACCGTCCTGCGGCTAACTGAGGACAAGCTACAGTTCAACCACTCTACCTATATCACAGGCTTGTCCCAGTGTAAATGGGGCCTCTCTGATTCCCAACCCAATACCTGAACTGTGGGAGGTCCTGCTGACCAGCTCGCATCAGAACTGTCATGGACGTGCGATACAGCTATCCCTACGGAGAATTTCCTTCTTTAGACATCTGTAGTTGCTCTTACGTGCAGCACTGCGAAGAAAACGAATTTAAGAACACCCGCAGACAGCCAAGGGCAGGCAGAAATAGCTCAATGTTAAAGTTTCTTATCAAACACTATTATCATGCAGGTCTAGCTATAACAGACGAGAAATTTGATTTAACAGAAGTACTCTTAGATACGAAAGCACACATGTATTCAGCTTTATATTGAATACTCACAGCGATAGATGGGTGGGCAGGGTGCTCTGATGCACTGCACTTGTTGCGGGATGCAGCGCTGGCCAGGACGGCACACTCGATTCTGCATTCAACGCAGGTTAAAGACGAATCAGTCATTGCAATATAGATTCGTTTTTCTTTGTTTTAAACGGGTGCTCATTGGGTGATTCCACGACAACGCACAACTTGTGATTCGCTAGAATTAGAACATTAATCGGATACACACGTCAGTAACCGGCCGTCTCCTAGATACCCATCTCTTAATTTTATTGTCACGCCATAATCACTCAAAACAGAAGGTATACACAATTATTAGAGGCTACAAGGCTACCTTTTGCCGCATTTTCAAGGTTTGGGCTTGCTAGAGTGACCTTCTTTCACAGCCTGCTTGCAATGTCGAGTGAAACATCGCGCAATGTTTTCGTTGAAGCGAACAACAAGTTAATGTTCTTGGCTAAAGCCACTGGTATGAAGATGGCGCTATTTACGACTTTTACTGCAATACCCATAGCCTTCGAAATCAAATAGGGAAACCGAAGTCTTTCCTACTCAAAAGCCCGATGCCGCTGTGGTCAGCCTGCTTTACTATGTCCTGTGTCATGGTTGCCGAGAACTTTCTTCTAAGTCACAGTGTTACGCGCTTTTGGTAATGCAAGTCCAGGAGTTCTCAATCTAACTTTCAATAAGCAACGTATTCGTCAATAATGACATGAGCTGTACGCTTATTCGCACGCAGAAATTCAGAAGACTACAGTACAAAGGGAAGAGGAAAGAACGCGTTTTCTACCCTTGCGAGTGAGCATTGCGAAACTCCGAAGTAACACGAGTAAGTTCGTCCACAGAAGCGCAAGTTGTTTATCCGGATTTCGGCACGTGCTTCACGCGTAAAAAATAAAATGGCCATCTCAGTCGTATTTCCCTTGCGCAAAGGAAAGGGGCGTGCAAATACGTACACAAGAGAAGTCGACAACACGAACTAGAATAGCAGCTGAAGGAGAGCGCTCAGGAGAAAAAGAAAGAAGACAAAATTTTTCTGCGCGTACTCAGGAATGGCAGCGCCTCCTGTAAAACGAGTGCACGTGTTGGTCTACGGGAGAGACAACTGTTAAGACCTTTTATCTCTTTCTTGCATAAGCTAATCGAAGGCTGGCTTGCACAAGCACTTCTAGTATCATTGGTATGCGCAGCGTCAATCATTAGACGTGTTTTTCCATTCTTGTGTCTGTGCAAGATCGCGCATTCATCTATACGTAGGCGTGCACTTATAATCACGGCAGTGCACGGAAAGATAAGAAGGCGATACACAGGTTAACGACCGTTTATGTTCAATTAGTCTCTGATTAGTACAACGCCTTGTTTGTCCAACGTAGATCCGCTCATTTTGCGCACACGGGATTTGGTGAAAGAACATCAGGCACGACGTGGCATTTCCGCTTTTTTTTTACTACTTTGGAATACTTGCATTGAAAGTTCAGCAAAGGCCTCGAGGATCTATAAGAATTCTGGTGGAAAGTTTTATCGTGTTACATTGCAAATGCGTAACTGACAGCAGTACATTAAATTTTTAGCTTGTTTGCACTCCTTTCATTTGCATAACTAACCATTACCAACTAGCTCAGCTCTCTGTAGTTCAAAGCTCGTATATTCCTTTCTCGCAACTGACAACAGTTCACTAAATTCAAAAAATAGTTCACAAAGAGAAGGTTCTGGTAGAAAGCTGTGCAATCGAAATATATACGGAGCGTGACGGCGACGCCGACAGCGAAAACTAAGTTCATCTGTGTACGTGAGTGGTCATGCCCATGTATCGCCTCTTAGAGAAACACTTGTGTGGGCGGAACCCAAGGTGCACTTACTCCGCATCTGCGGCCTCCTCCAGGACGTGGAAATCCACCTGCTCCTCCGCCTGGAAATCGCTGTGCCTCACTGAGCAACGCTGCGGTGAAAATATCACTGATTACAAAAGCCTTCCTTTAAAGATGCGAGATCGCGTCAATCTTTTCAAAATCTTTGGTAATGCACTTCCATGTGTGGTCTGTCGATGCTTCGCGAAATGTGACACCTACCCGTTTCGTTGTTCGCGATTCGTGTCTTATTCACAGCGCAGAAGATCTTCGTTGTTCCAACGTTGCCGTAATATCGCGTTGCTGTAGAGCGTGTTTTTAGTATGTGAAGAAACAACAACCGACGTAAAAGCACACTCCCCGTCCCCCTGTAAAAAAAAAGTGCTTTTAAATTGATCTAGTTCGTCGGGTTTTCTAGAGCCTGTATCTTCGTCTCTGCGGGAGCAACATTCTTAGAAATCGATATGCTTTATTTACGATCTTAAATGCACAGTTAAAATTGTGGTTGTGGGAATGCCTTTTGCACAAAGAGTACTTAACAGTGTGACAACGTAATGCGGCAGAAATCTGTCCTAACGACTGAACATTTGAAAGAATCAAATGTCACTACGAAATTAAAAATTATGGCTAGCACCTCTTTGCTGTAAATCTGCCCGCGATGCTTTGGTAATTCCTTGAGATAGCATGCATGTCGAGTCACAGTGTTCAACACTTACGATGTTGTTACGGACAGATATTGGAGGCTAGCAAATTTAGAACCGCGTGTTCCTTTCTTTTTTTTTTTTTTACTAGGCGAGTAATGACAATGTATTTTCCCTCATAAGAGATGCGCTAGTCCGCAGAGCATGATCGAACTTTGCTCAAGTTGCACGTAGAACATATGAGCTGCTCGTAGTGCATCCACAATACAGCGCTAACTTGAAGCTTTCTTCAGCGCAGTTCTTGCCTCAGCTATGTTTAACCGACTCATCCGTCGAAACAAGAAAGCTCGCTGACGCATTGAGAACGTTGAATGACAGACCACCGGAAACGATTTGAGTCAAGCTCACCTGCCGAAAGCAGCGCCAGAACAACAACCAGGAGCAAGTTCTTCATGGTGGCCTTCGGGACCGTATGCCGTAAACTGGCCAAGAAAGGGCCCAAGGAAGCAGCTTATATTAGACGCAGTGCGCGTTCGAACGACGTATCGAATGACTGCCCGGAAATTCCTCCCGTGTTTGATTCGCTCAGAACACGATCGCACTAAAAGCAGCCTGGTGACAAGGTTTTTTCTCTCCTTGGTCAGTCTGCGCTGGAAAGGAGGAAGACGGGAAAGCGTCTCGTGATGCATTCACTACCGGGCCTTTTTTTTTATTTACGGAGTTGTGTGCACGTGTAATAGCGCGGCCGGTGAAGGCTGACAACGTGACATTGAACCCAGCAGAGATTGAAACGGCGGTACGTGCACCGACGCAATCAATAAGAGGAATTCAGCGGAAGTTCTGAGTCTTCGCGTCTCTCGTAGAACTACCAGATGCCTCCGTCCTTGCATGTGTCCGTTTCTCTATATTTGAATTCCTTTTTTTCTCGCAATGGTATACCAGTGTATTTTATTTGTATTCCTTCCTCACATGCTTGCTTGCGGTACCACCGTGCTTCAGCCACCTTAAATATTTTTATTAGTCCTCACTAAGTGTATGCCGCCATTTGTTCCTAAGCGATACTAAGAAAGATTCGGGTCATGGCAGACCTGCTACATCCTGTACTTTCTTTTTCATTGTGTTCCTGGGCGGGAACTGCGTTCTATAGCGAACAACTAGCCCTAGCAATAGTCATATATTCGCTAATTATATGTTTAATGGTGGTGTGCGTCTTCGTCTATTATGGTACTTTCGGGCTAAATAGCTCATATACATCGGCACATGCTTATTTACAGCGCTTCAACAATACATTCACTATTACTTCAAAGTACATTTCTGCCGTCTTGCTAATAACGGTATCAGTCGTCTGCAGGGTGCATAAATAAAATTCCTGTACATTGATCGCTAAGAACAATGCACGCCTCCTATCTGGCACCAATGTAGTGTGTGTGTGTGTGTGTGTTCTTACTCCTCGGTATCTAATTATGCAGTTGTTATAAGCAATATACATTTACAAATTCTGCATCATTCAAGGGTGTCTCCGCTCTCTCTCTCTCTCTCTCGTTGTTCTGTGGAAAAGATGACGGATAAATGCCTAGCTGTATTAGCTCAATCAAAGGGTGTTGGCATCTTGAAGTCGCTTTCTTTCTGCCCATTCTGTCTTGTGTCCTTCGCAACAGCTTGCGAAGCGTCGCATGACGATGATGAACCGTGGTGAGCGTCGCTTTGGAGGTTCTCCTTTCCGTAGTCATGTTGGGCTACCAGGTAACCTGGCTAACTCAGCTCTGAATACGCCACTCTATTTTCTGAATTTCAACTCTACATCTGTATTAACGCGATAGCGTTAGCGAGCTCGTTCCGCAGAAATACCGCCGTCGGTGTCGCCGTCTCCACGCGTCTCTTTCGAGTGAAAAATCGTCCGGTGAGCGAAAAATAACAGCTCCAAAAATGGACAACTATGTCCATCTAGCGGAAGACATATCAAGCAATGTCCCGACTACCATGGCCTCCGAGACGGCGTGCGCGCCCGCCATCTCGGAGGCCATGCGAATACAGCAGAGCCTATATGCGGTCTCGTCGGATGCTCTGCATCCACTTTTTTATTTTAGCATTTCATTCTCACGACACCATTAAAGAAGTGAAGCACTGCAGTTGCCATTTCATCGACCATAAGGCGACGCTTGTTGCGGTTGGCCGGAAGAGGTCTCCAGAAGAACAAATCGAACAGCTGCCAGATAGTTAACGCACGAAGGACGACAGAATGTGACCATTTACGAATAAAAGTGTCACGCCTACGCGCAGTTCATAATACAGGACCATGTGACTACATCACTGTACAAAATTTTCATGAAGTTGATATAAAAGTGCTGTTAAATAGATCGAAAACCTTTACCATTACTGTAGATACGTCGCGCGCGCACGTGTGTGTGTCTGTGTCTGTGCGTGTGTGTGCAACAACACACATTAACAAGTATGCACTGAGTGGTTGAAGTGCACACTAGGAGCCGGATTTCGCTATCGCGTTCAACTCTTAAAGGCGAAGCTTAAGGGTCCCCCAATTTTTAGGGGCGCAGCTCCTTAGGGTGTGGGTCGTTCCCTCCTCTGTCGTAGTAGTAGTAGTAGTATGTATGTATGTAGCCACCTCGCGCCGCCGGGAGGCTCGCGCTCGCCCTCGGCGCGTGCCTCCCGGCGCGCGAGCTCTCTCACTCTTCCATCTGCTGTCTTGTGAGAGAGAGAGACAGAGAGAGCGAAAGGCGCGCGTTGACTATGGAAACGCTCTTTCTTCGATGAACGCGCTACCAGCTCGCAAAGAAGGAGAACGCGCCCTCATCCGCGAGAGACAAGCTTGACGCAGGCAACGTCTTCTGGCGAGTTTCTTGATTGAAAAATACCGACTGCTCGCGCTGGAGAACCGTTCACCGGCCACCCATATATATATATATATATATATATATATATATATATATATATATATATATATATATATATATATATATATATATATAGGCACTGGATCTTGACTTGTAATGAAGAGCCGGTGGGAGATTTGACTTGTGCGTATATAGTTGAACCATAAGGATTCGTAGCGTGCGCGTTAACTAAATTAATCCGGAACTCGGCACGATCTACGATGAACCTCCGGAGCTTCGCCCACTCATCATCATTCACTCCGTGGAGATGCTGTAAATTTTTTGACCAAATTTTGCATCAATTAACCGTACGAGCCTTGGGTTATAACAGGTCTATATTTCCTGTAAGAGTAACAATGCTTGTGGTTATCCTCGGGTTTGAGACCACCATCCGCATTGCAAAGATTTCAAAATATGTATGTCTACTCTTCAAAAAAACAACCTGTTTCTACAAAACATATTTTTTCACGATTTGTTTGGATTTCCTGAGGTAGAACGTGCCAGATTTAAAAAAAAAACAGTGTACAGTTATTCAATCCAATATGAAGCTGAGCCAGACCGGACTTTCGGATCCGTTTGAAGATCAAAGCGCGCCACCATTTCTGCATTGCGCTTAGTGTTGGTCACAGTATGCGTTAAACGGTAGAAAACGTGCTCATACAAAAGTAAAAGAGAGAGGGTGGGCGATTTTCTTGTCCAGGCAAAGACTAAAGTTAAGCACAACACTCTCTCCTGATTGCTTTTACATACTCAGAGCAAGGGATCTGTATTTTACCTCACTGCAATTGCTGCAGCAAAGCTTTAAAAGAAGTTATGCTTTGCCCTTAATGCTACAAGTATTCCTTTCTGCTGAAAAATAACCGCGTATATTGATTTGGCGCGAACAATTGTGTGAAAAAAAAAAGATATCGTAAGGAGTATGAAACTAAGCTAAAAATTCGGGCCTGTTCCACGCCGTGAAAAAACCCGGAACAACGAAGCTGTCCTGTTGTTAGTCGTGATGTTATGGCTGCCAATGGTGTAAAACTACAGATGTCATGAGCACCAGTTAAGTCACTCGTCATCATCATCATTCATCATTATTCACTGGCCGTATGTGATCCCTAACCAAGCACCTTTTCTTTCTTTCTTTCTTTCTTTCTTTCTTTCTTTCTTTCTTTCTTCTTCTTTCTTTGCAGTTCGCACTATGGAAATGAAGCCGCGACTGCGGGGATCGAACCGGCCACTTCGAAGTAAACCTTCTCTACACGTTATCGTGCATTGGCCTCCCCATAATCATTTTCATGTAGCAGTGGGTTGAGTGCAAGGGAGGGTCAGACGCTGTTGTGTGTAGTGAGCCTAGGGTAAGAGCGGGGTTCTCTGTTTCTTCCCACGTCACAATGAGATCCGACGTAAGGTGCAACCTCGAATTTCAACAGCTCCGTCGTTAATAGTCACCAACGCACCTGTAACGAACCAAAATTCGTCTTTTTTTCGTGATGCAACGTGCCATAATCGCTATCCGTTCATGCCGTGCTTTGATAAAACTGCGATCATATCAAGGTCTTAAGAGCACTGTGGGCCACAACGTGACCGAAACAGGTGCAGCGCGTACGGTTTTTCCTATTAGGCCTGGCTCGATGATGATTGCGGTTCGGTTAAGGAAAAGACGCAATTTTCTGCAGCTGATGGCAGTAGCGTCCGTGCTCCTGACAGAAAGAGATAGAAAGAGGCGTCCCTCTTTCTATCTCTTTCTGTTGAGGGCTCCAGAAATGTTGACCACCTGGGGTTCTTAAACGTGCGCTGACAACGCACAGTGCATGGGCCATTGGCATATTCGCCTCCATCGAAAATGCGACCGCCGCGGCACGTCTTGAAACCGCGTTTTTCGGGTTAGCAGTCGAGCACCATAACCACTAAGCCACCGCGGCGGACGACCTTCGGGCACGAGGTGGCAGTGATAGCGCTCAATTGGCCGTAGATCAAGGTAATCGACGAAGCTAAGACGGTGCATCCGGGACAAGTAGGCGACAGGCGCTCGGCGAATAAAACTTTTGCAATGGCCAACGTCCATCTCCGTCCAGCATAACGTCCGACGAAAACGTTCCTACAGTGCTCAACGCTAACTTGTGACACCGGTCCTTGACTGATTTCTGTGGTTTACGTCCCAAAACCAGCTGTGATTATGAGAGACGCCGTAGTGGAGGGCTCCGGAAATTTTGACCACCTGGGGTTCTTTAACGTGCACTGATATCGCGCAGCACACGGGCCTCAACACTTCGCTTCCATCGAAATGCAGCAGACACCGCGGCCGGGTTTTGATCCCGCGACTCTCGGATCAGTAGCCGAGTACAGCCATTAGACCACCGTGACGGGGCCAGCGTCGGTCCTTTAAAGGGTACCTGCAACACATTTTGAACATAGCCAGAAAGCGGTGCCGGTCAGTCGCGAAGGCTCCTGTAAACATGTGAGCTAAATATTATTGCACTGCAGGCACCAGGAAGTTCGTTATGTTGCTTTCAAACACAGCTGGAAAGCGCCTGCTCTGCTTTCAACATGTGGCGTCACATATGGCGCAGACTAGGTCGCTTGGCTTGCTTCGTTGCTCTTTATAAGAAATACGCACATTTTTTCTTTATCCGCTAAATTCAAAACGAACAGATAAAACGTAGAATATTGTCTTTCCGCTATCATGAATTCATTGAATGCTATTTCTCCCTCAAGCGAATTTGCCGGCGACACATGTGACGTCACAAGTTGAAAGAAGTGCGGGCGCCCTCCAGCTGGGTTTGAAACCAAATAACAAATTCCCTAGCGTTGCAGTGCAAGGATGTAGCGGCGTCAAGGCAAGGCCTCGACGTCCCGACATGGAAGACCTGAGCCCGGGTCTTTAATCTGCAGGACGTTAAATAAAGTTCTCGATCCATCCATTGCAGTTGTGGGGCCGCGTCCCGCTCGACGCCATGTTTTTGCACGAAATGGCCCGCATCCCCCTTTCCCAGCTGGACAGGGCGGCGGCCCGCCCGTTTGCCCCATGTGGTTTTAACATAGGCTGCCATTGGGCAGCGAGAAATTCCCAGAATGTTTGCGCGTTCTGGCGTTTCTGGTTTTGGAGATGCCTCGAGAGAACACGCTGGGACTTGGAGAAGTGCGCACGTACTTTTGTGACCCTCCGGCCGACCAGGCCATCGGTCGGATGGCGTGCTTCTGCGAGCCCCAGCGACCACGGCGGCGACCTGCGACCGACGCCCATGTCTGTATGTTCTTCTATTTTCCTTTTCTGAGGGCTCGCGGTCGCGGGTGCGCTAGCCGGGGTTAGGCTCTCCTTCCTTGCATGGTTATTTTTGTGTGTTATTCTGTGTTCGCGTGTTGTTCTTTGTTACTGTCCTTTGTTTGTGTTCGTGTGCGTTCGCGTGTTGTTAATCGTTCTTGTCCTATCCTTATATTCAATTCGACTAATTCGACCTTGTTACTGTTTGTATTATTTTAATGTTTATTAAATTACCATGCACGGAGAGTGACGCCTAATGTTCTCCTCTTTAGCCGCGTGCGACGGTTCGCGCTGCCCTGCCTCGAGTCGGGCCGCGGGCCGAAGCGCGCGGCAGCGCGGCGATGGCATGGCTGAGATAGCTAGCGCGCGAACGCGACGACCTCATTCTCTGCTCGTTGAGTGCTCGAACCCACGACAGGGGGTTGCTAGCGGCGATGCCGCTGCTAGCAGTAGTTATTAGTAGAAGTAACCCCCTACACAGTGCAATGATTTGTGACTCACGTGTTCAAAGAAGCCTTTGCGAGTGATCGGCACCGTGTTATGAATTTGTTCAGTAGGTGCTGAAGGACCCCTTAAATTTTCCTCAACTGAATATACTTGGTAACGTACTCATCGATTATTTCTTTCTTTCTTCGTATATAGCACCTAGTGCCACTCATGCTGCAGTAAGTTGTGGTATTTTTGCAGCTACGGACTGCAACCATTTCCGGACACGTGCTACTTTCTGGCTGATTCCCTCCACCCCGGGTTAGACAATGTGCTTACAACTATTTCGAAATGGCTTCGATAGTTCCTTGCTTCTTCAACTCATTTTGACAGCTCAATATTTCCTCTTGTCCGTTTAAGCAACCGTAATTATGTAAATCCGCTTGCCGGTGTTTCCGCGTTCTGTGCCTCGAGATATTGACTCGCGGCCTTGACTACGCCCATCTGTCAAACGTATACTTTCTTAACCACCTTCGTACTCTGCCGCTATCTTGCGTCCTTTCCAGCTGTTTTCACCGTTTCTGCATGACGATACTTGGCGTTATTGTTTGGTAGTACTGGAATCAGCATTAGAAATTGATTAAGGAATCAACTATCCCTCAAAAAAAAAAAGGAAAAAGGAAACGGACCACGCCTTAGGCGGCTTTAGAGAAAATTATCCAGTGACTAGGCACTGGCGTGAGAGTGACGTCGGAATTTAACGTCATTCTGGCTACTGTAGACATGACCGCGCCGAGCCATATAGCGGCACCGCAGCCTCTCTGGCAGCCTAAGCCGTGGTCCGTTTACTTGCCCGATACAGCATGCGGGAAGTCAACCCATTTCTCTTGTGCTAAAGTGTTTTATTTGAACAGGTGTTTAATAACATCCTTGAAACCGATGCTCTTCCAGAGGTCATTTCCTGGCTCGAAATCAAACATCAGACACCTGCATAACAAGAAAATAAATTTATTTTGAATAGTACCACAAGTTGTAGGCCACGCTGTCATTCTACATACGATGCAGTGAATAGAAATAGGTGGTTGTGAGCCTACGTCAACAAATAGGATGGTTATACCTGCTCGGCTCTTTCTTGATGACGAAATGGCGCCAACTTAACAATAAAATGTAGCGGTTTGGGTGCCGAAGCCATAATATGATTATAAGGCACGCCTTACTTGAAGGCTCCTGAAATCTCGACTACCTTGAGCTCTTTAAGGTGCGCTGACATCACACGGAACATGGGCTTGAAACATGATCTGAACTTCCATTGATGACTTTCGTCAAAATTATAGTTGCGAACTGCCAGGCAAGAAAAGAACACTGAGGCATAGTGATGGGCTGTTGTAGTATTTATTTTATTGTGCGGTTATTTCATGTGCTGTGTTGTTTTCATTTTACAAATTTTTTACCCGATATTCGATATTATATATCTTAATCTAGTTGCGCTTTACCAAAGTGCCTTTGCAAAATGTCGTTTTTTGGACCGAAACTAGCCTATGGCTATGGGTCCTCACAGCGTTTGGAAACTTTATATTATAAAAGAGAGAAATAAAATTCAATTCAGTTCAATACTCCTACGCTACGCTGAACTGGCGCCAACGGCAGCGTAAAAGCATCGAATCAAGGAAAATACTGACACAACTGAACAGTCACAATATGAAAGAACAATGGCGGTCCGTCAACGCAACCGCGAGAATACGCAGCTGAAATATGAACACAGCTTAATGATACCGTAGTCTGTCAAATTGAATCATAGTTTGATGTTTATAATACAAGCACGAAAGAGTTATCTAAAACTGCACAGTGCTGGCACAAAGCAGCATGTTCATTCACGTGAGGAAATTAGAGGTCTCGTAATAGCTTTAGTTCCAGAAAAGCTATTTTATTTGCTTATGCTTCTAATAGGCATACGAGCTTTAGGACTGGTAGATTAACTCCCCATTTAGTAAGCTCATACCGTAAGGTGGTATATATGTGGACGTAGCGCACTCGTGATTGTCTTCCTTTGCGGCGATACAACGGTGGGCACCATGGTATTAAGGTCGTTTCGCTTCTTGGCTCATCGCAAGAACATAATAGGCTGTTCCACATAGTGCAAAACTAACCTGACTCCAAATGCAATGTAACTATTTTATGGGCGTAGTTCGGGGGCCAGCACTTGAAGCGGTTGAAATCAATATTTATCATAATGTGCAACGGTGCTCAGCATGCTAAGTGCACATTAAAAGCAAGTATAAAATTACAAATAATCAGCAAAAATAAGCACACAAATTTTTGCGTTACTGCCCTATAAACTAGAAATTATACCAGCCTATGTGAAGAGAGGGCAACTTTACTGTGAAGAGAGGGCAGTGAAAGTCAAGTAAAGACAATGTTGCCTACTGCTAACTTTTGACAATGGTAGAAATGATAAAGCGATTACTTTCAATCGATATTTAGATTGGTCGCGCCAGTACTTTGATCCTGATGTTCGCGCGACTAAACATGTTTCTCAAAGAAACATCCGAAGTTAGTGCATAAAAGCTCTTGCGAGAAATCCATTATAGCGTTATTTTAATCGAACAGTCATAATGTACATGAAACAGGAAGTATTGCTTCGAGCATGCTGCGGTTGTGCATCCGCTTGCTACCGTAGATGGTAAAATATTGCTCTGGAAATCAATTGCTAACATTAAGACGTGTCCAAGCTCACTCTTAATTTATTCGTGAGTTTCTTATGGAACGAATTCTCTTATTGTTTTTTTTGTGTGTGTGTGTTCTCGCTGGTTAGCAAGTCAATTCAGCTCGCGATAGTGATGTTGTTATGTGGGGTTTAACGTCCCAAAACTAGCTCTGATTATGAGAGACGCCGTAGTGGAGGGCTCCGGAAATTTCGACCATCTGGAGTTCTTTAACGTACGCAGACATCGCACAGCACAAGGGCCTCAACATTTCGCCTCCATCGAAATGCAGCCGCCACAGCCGGGATTCGATCCCGCGGCCCTCGGATCAGCAGCCGAGTACCATAGCCACTAGACCACCGTGGCGGGGCCTCACGATAGTCAATACCGTAAAGGAGACAAACTTCGACCTGAGGCAAATTCCAGAATTCGTCAGCTTCATTATGAAATTTATTGCGGTGGGTACTAGGGTGTTTGTTTAATGAATCAAAATATTGTAGCTAGGCATGGTGTGCAGCGGCACGTACGAAGAGAAATCAGAATTTTTTCGTAATTCAAAAAAGCACAAAAAGTATTGTGCCTCGTTCTGTACTCACATCGGCGCGTTGGCGGGCACGGAACCCTAAAACACCGTGCTTGCTGGGAAATGCAGCGCTGTCCAGGACGGCACACGTTACCCTATACGAAGGGCAAAAGAAAGATATTGATAAACATGAATCAGGTCACTTTAACCGCATCAGTTCCCTCTAGGGTTTCAAGGTGACAAGACATAAGTTTCATGGTAAAGCTATTTTTTGCACCTTTAAGAACGAAGGACAGAGAGAAACTGCAGACACACGCGCAAACTTATAAACTGGATTTTAATGGAAAGAAGGAAGGCGTCTTTATGCACAGCTATAGTGTGACATCGAAGAAATGCGACATGTGGTCGTGTTTTCAAGGCCTCTTCTGTGTATTTTAATAACCTTGGTGCTACTGGCTACACACTTATAGTGGTTGTGCTTTGTTTCTTTTTTATCATTGTGGTTAAGCACGCCGACATAATGTCGCGTTTCTTTCGACATCGCTCTAGCTGTGCGTAAAAACGTCTTCCTTCTTTCCATTAAATTTTAGTTGTAGGTTTGTGTTTGTGTCGATTGTTTTTCTTTGTCCTTAGTTCTTAAGGGTGCGAAAAATAACCTTGCCATATACAGCTACCAAGCAGCCCAAATCAGTATACCTTTCTGCGGCATAAGTCTGTCACATTAAAGCAGCTACACGTGAAATTTTGTTGCTACTGCTTTTAGAATATTCTAACGTTTTATTGTTTATAATGAAATGACTCCAGCAGGGATTGGAGCATTTAATGTTGACTTTCTCACGAGGTTGGATTCTATCCAAGTGGGTCGACAATTTGACAGTATTGCACGTGGTACCATTGTGTGGCTTCCCTTACAACCAATTACAATTTCGAATTCCATTAAGTATCGTGTACATGTCCGCCAATGGCAATGATGGAGTTTCTAGTAGGGCCTTTATACTGTCTAATACTAGCTTCCTATCCTGGATCTTCTTTTCTCGATTAAGAGAACGTCATTATTTCGGGAAATCCGTAGGATGACCTCTCAGCAGTGACTGTTGCTGCTGCGGTAGTTCAAGAGTAAGCGCCTATATTTCCCTGCCATCGTGCTCACAGACATTTTAGGAGACACTCGTGCTATTTTCATGCTCTCGAATTTCAGCGTCATGATCGCCTGTCACACGTTAAAAAATCATAGACCATCCCACATGTCGCTGTGATAATTTACCACAATATATCTTTACACCTCTATAGGCCGATTCTGATGTTATGCCCCTTTACAGCCATGTTACATCCTATCGTGGTAACTCATTCCTCACGGCTAGCCCCACATTATCTGTCGTGGGCTCTTTGGCCACACTTGGCCCTTGCGTCAATAAAACGCACATGTCGTCATTAACTAAGGGAGCAAGTACACTTACACCACAGGTCGGGCCACCGCCATTGGAGCGTGGGAAAGCACCACCTCCTACGGGTCGCGGACCAAGTCCCAAAAGGAATCCCTGTCCTACTACACTCAGGAACGTACCAGGCCTGCCAGAAAGGGTACCTGGCCGTCCTGGAATTATGCCCGGCCGGTCCAGAGGGGT
Source organism: Hyalomma asiaticum (assembly GCA_013339685.2). Taxonomy (NCBI): domain Eukaryota; kingdom Metazoa; phylum Arthropoda; class Arachnida; order Ixodida; family Ixodidae; genus Hyalomma; species Hyalomma asiaticum. The sequence continues at coordinate 73,393,360 of CM023486.1, read as the reverse complement.
CTCTGGTCTTTTCGGCTGGGGGGGAACCGGCCTCACGGTGCGATTCTGGGCTTCCGTCAGTAGCGCTGGGGAGACGTATCGACAGTCATTTCACGCGTTGTACAAATAGGATGCCAATTATTAAACCGGAACTGATAAAGCGATTGTGCGTTTAATCCTTTAAACGACACCTGCTGAACACCTGCTCCTACACTTGCTGAACATACCTGCCGAAAGCAGAACAGCGGCCAGTGGACACGAACACATCTTCATAGTTGCCTTGGTTGCTTTCTCCGTGCCTGCAGGCGAGTGTCGATCGACGGCCGAATGGCAGATGTGCGTCGGTCAGTTCTATGGACAGCACGCTTTTATCACGGATACCGGAAGTTTTGCAGGGACGCTTGTACTGCTCCGGGCGCCTTGCAAAAAGCATAAGCGGCATCTTTGGTGCGGCTAGTGGTATACCGAACCTGGTAAGGACGTAAGCTAGCGTGAGCCCTAAGTGTTTAACCGGATGTCTTGTGCAGCACTTCGTATGCGCGTACACACCGAGTGACATTGAGCGGTTCATTTACAATGCGACCAGCATATATTGGGGCACGTGAGGGCTAAACACGTATACGACCTTACGGTGCTTTCTTCCGTAGAAACTGCTCATGCGCAAATTTACAACTAGAGGACGCGATAGGCTACACTGATTAGTTTGCCAGGTTACTATTACTCAATCATAATGCCTCATTCAAACTTTGGGTAAGGATCAGACAGTGGCCTTAAATTTTGATTGCGGAGAAAAGCTGCTTATCCATATCACTATGCAATCGCTGCAACGCTGTCTAACCGGTCGTGCCGTAACTGTGCTGCTGAGTGCAGGTCCCCATTTCGTAGCTACGACCTGTCCGGGTGCCTGCAGTGCGTATTTTCACGCTTCGCCGGCGATCGTAGTGACGGTCTGCCCGGCGGTATCAACGGGATCTCGCGGCCGTGAGAGGCGTATTATAAGCGCAGACGTAGTGAATGGTGGTAAAGTGAGCGGCACGGCATCCACGGAAACAAGAATGACAAGCGGCCTCAGCCTTGAATGCCGAAATGATGAGGTTCGCAGTGATTGGTTGTGGCAGGCCTTGCAGCAGGAATAATTATGAGCGCTGGCCACTGCGTGAAATAAACGCACTGTTGACAGATACGGTTGAGGAGATACGGATCTCTTGAGATAGAAGAGCTGAGAGGTCGCCTTGAATCGATGTTTGGGCTTGATCCTCGGCGGCGGGGTAAAGAGAATGGGTATAGAGAGAGAGAACAGTAGATATTCGTTACAGGGGATTATTACGACAGTGGAAAAATTTTGAACGCATATCTTCAATGTCTCTTGTCCATGCCCGCCCTCATCCAAATAAATAAATAAATAAATAAATAAATAAATAAATAAATAAATAAATAAATAAATAAATAAATAAAAGCCTTATATCAGGCTGACAATGAGGATGAGGCGAATATTCCAGTGGAATCCGTATCCAGGAAAAAAAAAAATAATGTGCACCCGAATCAGGTAGTGTGTATACGTTATCCCGTACCGGGTCTAAGGTAGACATTACTTTATCTCATTCGCGAAAGCACGGTGATGATGACATGGCGAAGTCAAATGTACTGGTGTATTTTTGTGTTGAAGCACACTCACAAGTACAACAGTGCGTTGTTGTGAGAACGGGATGGCGGGGCATTAACATGGGTTGCCTTTTACCTGCACGCTGGCGAGAACATCATTTAGGTGTAAATGCCTCCAGTTTAAATAACAGAGAATCACACAGGCGGCCATCCAGGACATGTCCTCTTTATGGACGCTTTTGTGTTATCGAAATACATCTGACACATAAGAACTGTTATACAAATAAATGCAGAAGGATGTATACGGTATATAATCCTGCTGACGAAATGACATTGATGAACGCTTCGGGTTGACTTGCCATTATGTGTCGGGTTTAGGTAAGGGAGAGTTGATTATTTCATAAAACAAGTTGGTGACTGCTGAGAAAACTGACTTTTGTTCTGCACAGAATGAAAAAGCTTCTCGTTCACAGCGTTTCAATGTAAGTATATCGAATAGATGTTGAGAGCAATAAAGAAGACCATAATTAATAATGACAAAATGGTCACGCCATCTTGCGGGATGCAGTGGTGTCGTCGAAGGCGGCTACAGCCTCCGTGATTTCGCGTGCAACCTTCCTTCCGGTTGCTTCAAATGGCCTCAGTGACCATGGCCTCGGTCGGACCGTAATCGCGTGTCCCAACACACCGCGGCGTTGGGTGGCTATGACATGTAAAGTTACTGTATATACAGTAACTCTAATGAAATGCAAAGTCGTGGATTGGCAGTAGCAGTGGCGGTGGATCGGAAGGCCCTGCAGCCCCGGGGAAAGCTGCCCGCGGTTATAAAATTCATCCTCTATTTATTGTTTACACTTTATCTACATCGCCATAAGGCATTCCGTAGGGGGACATGGACGTTGTTCACAACATTACACAAATAGCGATAGATACGACTGTATAAGGAGTACTTTAAATAGAAACGATAAGACGCCAATTAAGCGCAGTTATACAGAACATATAACAAACGTCACGAGCATACATTTCAAATATCAGTATGCGCTTCTGGATAATAAACCATTCTTATCGACACCAACAATGTGGGCGTTGTCACAGGGAAGAAAAAAGTTCACACTACCAGTTCTGTCGACGGTACTGAACACGACAGGTACTGAACAAGATTTTCTTCAACCCCGAGAAATCTTGCCAGTCACGCGCAAGAGTGCCATAGGCCTGCAAACGGTGAACAGCGTACAGATATAGTGCTGTGGTCGCAGTTCAGTCTGATTGCGTTATTACCTTTGCGCATCCTTCTGTGCTGCAGCGTATTGTAAACTGGAACATATCGGAGGGTGGAAGGGGGCGGGGGGGGGGTGTTTGTTTTCGCGTTTTATGCTTTACCATGCTTGGGAAGAAAGGGAGCAGGGGGAGGGGGTGCAAGTTTTTAAGGTGTTGATCGAGGAGATATTGAGGTAGTTAAAGAACAATTCCAAAATTCTGATTTTTATAGGGTTCAATTTACAAATGACGCTCGTGTTGCTTCCGTACTGCTTGCACGAAACTTGCAAAATGAACTGTACATCACTGGCGTTTACTTAAGCCAACATAATCTAATATTGTTTTCCCGGGAAATGTTGGCTAGCGCGTGCGCACAGAAAGCTCCTGCAACATAAAAAAATATGTTGGTATGCGACATTCGAATTCGGGGAGAAGTCGGGTTCTGGTCTATCTTTCTTTTTGACATGTTTTGGTTGTAAGAACCGGCTTAAACCGTGTTTTGCCCGAAACGACCAACCTAAACACATGCAGTTCCGTCTTTTCCCAGAAGTTGTCGAACGTATGTGTACATGTCGCAGCCATAGCAGCCAGCAGGCTGACACTGTGAAAGCAGGTTTTGTACGCCTTCTTATGTAGTTGTCGGCTTCGGGATATCTTAGAAGTGTACGGCACGGATGCATTATGCTGCTTGCGTAAGGATCGTTCTTGACTACACAATACTGCTGATTGCAAGAATATGTATTATTATATTGTGTTTACAATGTTGGGTGACGTATATAACATAGGTATTGTGCAGGCAACGGTTTTATTTCTTTTTTTTTTTCAGACGGACGAAACTTGGTTTGGAAGGATCGTCGCTTCCTGAGATGCAGCTGAAAAGATTTCGCCGATCCAGAACTTACCTTCGGTGCAGAGAAGAGAGACGACCAGGCGCCGTTCTCTTTATGGTGGCTTTCTCGGAGCTGCTGGGTGAGTGGCTACGAACACCCTCCTGCTGTGGTAACAATCGGCCACTCTTTTTATCGTGGCTGATGGAAGATCTAGAGGTGCCTCAGAAAAATAAACAACCTTGCGTAATTCCTGAATCATTCCAGATTGTTTGTCAACAGCGTATTAAGACATCATTTCACTTGACCTTGCTGCCTTAAGCTGTTTCAGAAGTTGGAGGGGTAGATGAAGTGGGAGTACGCTAGTGATCTACGATATTAATCCGCAGTGTTAATTCCCGGCTCTCCTCTGCATTACATTATAGCAGGGGTTCTCAATGGTGTCCCCTGGTAGACTAGTGGAAGTGATGGGGGACCCTTTGCACTTACATTCTATATATATATATATATATATATATATATATATATATATATAGGGGTTATATATATAGGGGTTTTATATATAGGCGCTATAACACCACACACAGCGGAAAAGAGGCGATAACGGAGACCAGCCGAGGCAGTGTTCTGCGGATTGCACAACTAGGCACACGAAAACTGGCGCAGAAGAAAGTTGCACAATGCACAACATTTTCGCTCGACAGTGCCGCACCTCCAATTATGGAATACTGCGGCTTGTGACAGCTTTTGAGGCCCCATCTCACTTTTAGAAAGCTTCACCGCCCGACAAGGATGTACAGCGGCAAAGGTGCTTCTGCGCCGGTAAATTAGTGTCATGCGGGGAAGTTGTACTGCGGCAACGTTGCCGTCGGCGCGGCAAAGTAACGCCATGCGGGGAAGTCAACTTCGGAAACATTTTTTAAAACGGCGAAGCTGTTCTAGCTCGGGGTAAAATTTCTGTTGTGACCTGAAAACTCGATATATGTGGAATGCACCATGGGGTGAGTCTTAGCGTCCTCTCTTGTTAAAGTGAAACAATTCTTCTTCACACCTAGTTAACATATCGCGCAGCCTGATCAGAACGCTTTAGGTGCAACATACCCTGCGAGTCCTTCGAGTTCTTTATGCCAGCATCGCACTCACTGGGGTTGGTGCTGGAATTGAATCAGGGCCGTTTGCGTGGCAGGCGTGTAGCTGTTTTACCAAAGAGCCACGCCAGCGGCTTACGCTGCCTCGGAAATAGTTCCTATACGTGGAGAAAAGCAAACCATATCCCTGTATACTGTAGTACAGCAAGGAGGTGAGAAAGGGAAGTGAGGCTGAGGGCGAAAGAAGGACAGAGAGTAAAGCATAGTATAGACTTGTATAGCATAATATAGCAAGGGAGTGGGAAAGGAAAGTGAGTGTGGGGGACTGGTGTGAGGGTGAGGAAGAGGGAAATGGGGAGGGGAGAGGGTAAACCATAGCATAACCATGTATTGTGTGGTATAGCAAGGAGCTGCAAAAGGTGAGTGTGAGAGCAAGAGAGAAAGAGGAGGATGAGGCCACCAGCGCCGCACTAAAACATGGGTGTGGGAAAGGGAGGTGAGAGTGAGAGATTTGAGAATAAGAAAGAAGGAAATGGGAGGAGGGGACAGGGTATTGCGTAGCATACCCATGTACAGTATGTTATAGCAAGGAGGTGGGAAAAAGTGATGCTGAGGATGGGGAAAGGAGGAGGGGACGCCACCAGCTCTGCTGTGACTTAGCCTCGTGCACCTAGTGCGATATGCCCAAAATGATTTTTGTGCGCTGTATGGCCGCGGATGTCTTGGACCTGCATTTGGGAACCACTGCACGAGGGAATAAAGAAAAAAAAGCTTCGTAAGCGCCTTCGCTCACGATGCCCCGACTGCTAAAAATATGCGCAGTCATGTGCACCAAGCATTTATTGCGCTGAACAGCTTCCGTGATGGATTCTGTTATTTGCACCCATCGACAATCATTTTCAATGCCTAACACCGGCGCATCTTTTAGGGGCGAAGCTCCTTAGGCTGTGGGTCGTTCCCTCCTCCGTACATAGTATGTAGCCAGCTGTAGTTTTATGAAGTGCTCACTAGATGGCGTGATGGCGCCGTGGTACTCGCTTCATTCAGATGTATGGGAACGCGTAGCACGGGAGTCTGTCTGTCTGTCTGTCTGTCTGTCTGTCTGTCTGTCTGTCTGTCTGTCTGTCTGTCTGTCTGTCTGTCTGTCCGTCAGTCCGTCCGTCCGAGCGCTGCGGTGCTGCTTAGCTAGTACGTGAATTGATCAATTGATGGTGCGGAGGCGATCGCTGCGTGCTCTAGTGTGATATGAGAGCGCTAGATGGCGACACACAGTGTTTGTCACGTCTTTGATGATGTACTGGGCAAGATTCACGGAAGATTCACAGTTTTTACCGATGAACCTTCGGAGCTTCCCCCACTCATCATCATTCACTCCGTGGATATGCGTGGATTTTTGTCCCGCCACGGTGGTCTAGTGGCCGTGGCAGTGGGCTGTTGATCCGAAGATCACAGTATCGAATCACGGCCGTGGCGGCTGCATTTCGATGGCCGGCAGAATGTTGTGGCCCATGTAGTGTGCGATGTCAATGCACGTTATAGAACCCCAGGTGGTCGAAATTTCCGGAGCTTTCCACTATACGGCGTCTCTCATAATCTTAGCTGGTTTTTGGGATGCAATACCCCAGAATTCAATCAACCTGACGCGTCTTTCGCCTCAGCGTGAGGTGGCAAATGAAATCAACGTGTTAGTGTTCTACCGCGAAAGCGTTTCTTGGCTACGTTGGCGATAGCGCGCGCCCTGCTGCCGTCCGCAAAAGCCGTGCCCGGAAAGCACGTGACCTCTCCCACTAGAAGTGACGCCGGCGCCAACGCTCGCCGCCTGCGGCTGTCGGCGCGCGCTCCACTCCGCTGCAGGTACCTGGAACTGTCGTGCGGCCGAGTCGCCGCGTTGCTTCGCTGGGTTAGCGAAAGCGCGCGCACAGCTGCGTGGCGACGCCGTAGTAACACTCGGCGCGCGAACGCGCCAGCTAGCCCACCGTTCCTCGGCGCCATGCATGCCGAGTTGAATGCGGAATTGAAGACGCCCACTGAGGCCATCACGCCGTCGAGATGTACGTGCGTCGATGTCGCATTTACCAACGACCCATACATTGTGCGAGATGTGATGTATGTCTCCACCTACTCCTCGGATCACAAGACAATGGTAGTGTCTATGTACCCCGGCCCAAGTACGCCCGTCTCCGGAACGATAAGAGGATCACATCACCGCTGACTGACTAATGACCCGCCCACAACGCCGCGGCGGTCGTGCTACTTCGATATGCGCGATGTATATCTGCATATACCGCCTGGACGACGAAATACAAGAGGACATGTGAAGTGTCGACACCACATAGATGGCATCAAATCATGTAAATAAGCGCAATCCGGCCTCCCACATTGCCTCATTATAACACAACTCGCGACACCACTTTGCACCACCCCTCCGCAACAACAATCTAGCCAAAAGAAACTCTTTCGCGTTCTCATCTCATAATAATATGCTTATAGGGATTGTTGAACTTTTCTAGGAGAATGGGTGGAAGCTTTCTCTTTTCATTTGATACACCAAGTGCTACGCCAAGCTATTGAAATAAGGAGTGACAGTTTTGGTCCAGCTATTCTTCATTACAAGTAGTTTATTGAGTCAGAGAACATCTTTGCGTCGCTTCGGTGGTATGTTCCTCACAACGGTTTTAGCTTGGAACACCTGTATAGAAAGAGAAAAAATTCACAGCATATCCACGGGGTGAATGATGATGAGTGGGCGAAGCTCCGGAGTGAATCACCGGTAAACCGTTAATCTTCCGTGTAATTCGCCCAGTCGATCATCATGTAAAGACGTGAGAAACACTCTATTCGAACGCTGGGATCTCGCGTTTAAGGGGACGCTAGCACAAACGCGTTAGAAACATGCAGTACACTCTAGTAAGGGGGGAGAGGCCACAGCGTCTTACGCAGCCCCTTACACAGGCCGGAACGCGCACCGCGTTTGCCGACGCCATCACATGACTGCTGAAAGAGTATAAGGCGGAGAGGCCACAGCGTCTTACACCAGCTTCTTACACGCGCCGTAACGCGCTAGCACAAACCCATCATCATCGTTAGAAACGGACAGTCTTTCGCTCTCTCTCTCTCTCTCTTTCTGTCTCTCTCACACAAGACAGCAGATGGAAGAGTGAGAGAGCTCGCGCGCCGGGAGGAACGCGCCGAGGTCAATCCTAGAACGAGGTGGTTACGACTACAAGGGACGAACGACCCACGCCATAAGGAGCTTCGCCCCTAAAAAAGAAAACAACAACCAAGGCTCCAATTTACTGCATGAACAAGTTGTTACTATTATAAGTATCACCCTCTTAGGATCGTACAGTCAGAGTTGCGGGGAAGTGTAAAAGAAAGAAAAATCTGCGTATAAATGAACCAGCCATGAATAATGACAAGCAACTGAGATTATGAAGCTTCAGGATGCCAAGGCAGATAACTTAAAACTGCGGTGAGAACAGTGTCACGTGGTTATGTTATTCGATACCCATTGCTTTCGCCCGTGGATAAATATCTTACATAAGCTATTCCTGTTTCTTCGGACTTGAAAATTCTAGTTATGCTAAAGCTTTAGGTTACACCGAAAACATCAAGATGTGAATTGAATGGCGGTTGGTATTGGGCGAGTTGGTTTCTGACTTTCATGATCACATTCTGTAGGACCCTAAAGAAGACGCACGAGACACACGGAACGTTCGTGTTTTTTGCGTCGTCTTACACACTGTTATCATCAAAGGATTCTAATCCCTTGTGAGGTCTTGTCCCGGACAACAGAACCTTTTGTGCAGCGAAGTTACCCAGCTCTGCGTCGGATGTCACTACGTCAGTATACATATTGATCATTCGTATTTCGTTGTTTTATGCAGTATGTGACTGATTCTTCATATGCATCGTTTGATAACTATGCCCCCCCCCCCCCCCCCTAGTTTTTGCTTGATTGTGACAGTGTTTTCTCGATTGCAGCTATAGGCGAATTTAGTTTTGCAAAGACGTGCCGGTAGTTGTGCGGTGCTCCCACGTCTTATTTGGGGGCGCAGGCAGAACCATACGGCTAGTTTAAATTCTGTGTGAATACATCACTTGTGGCCTTTACCGTACCGCGAGCACGCAGTGCTTCCTGATTGATCAGCCCCGTCTTCACAGGCGGAACTGACCATTCAGGGAGGGGTGCAGCTTAGGAACTGACCAATCATGAAGGACCAAAATAGAATAATGTTCTGTGGTACGTGGTACAGTATAGGTCCACTTAACCCTAGCACTGCCAAGATGTGCGTCACGAGTGTAACGAGATGATCCAACGAAGTGAGTGATGCATAAGCAAAATGACAGAGGCGATGCAAAGTACTCACAGATAGGATCCACAAAAATGTATCTCTCGCAGAACTGGGGTGGCATGCATGTTTGTCTCTTTGAGGAAAGTGTGAATACATGATTACTTCGAAGAACTCAATACGATATGAATTGATATGAAATTTGTCAAAGTCTGGAGCTGCTGAGGGGTTGGCTCAGCAGAATGGAAAAAAAAAAAAAGCCACGCACCTCCATGAAGTGAATCATGACGAGTGGGCGAAGCGCTAGGAATCGTTCGGCGTTACCGTAGATCACCCGTTATATTGCCCACTTGCACATGTAAATGAGTGACATCGCGTGTGTATATTTACACACACGTTTTCATTTATGCTCCTGGTCTTTATGAGGTTCCTGCGCTCCCGCGTTGTAGATCGTGCGGAGTTCCGGATTACTTTTAGTTAACGCGCACGCTGCGAATCCTTATGGTTCAACTACGCACAAGAGAAATCTCCCACCGGCACTACATTGCAGGTCAATATCCAGTGCCTATATACAGGGGGTGGCCGGTGAACGGTTGTGCAGCGTGAGAAGTCTCTCTTTTTATTTTTATCAGTCAAGAAACCCGCTAGCAGACGCTGCCTGCGTCGGCGTTGTCTCTCGCAGCCGGGGGCAGGTTCTCGTTCCTTGCGAGCTGGTACAGCGTTCATCGCTGGAAGAGCGTTTCCATAGTCAACACGCTGTTGACCGCACTCACTCATATTGTTCTGTGCGGTGCTAGTTTCGGTTTCGCTTTTGTGTAGCGAGACGGACGTGGACAGCGACAAGGCTAAGCCCTAAGGAGCTTGGCTCCTGAAATATGGCTTGAGTGCTGGCTAACAGACGGTCTCTTGATGCTTGTTGGCAAATGAAAAGTAGAGCCTGTTCCACTCCCGCGAAATTTAAGTGAACAGTGGAGCGGGATCAAGGATGTCAAGTTCACTATCACTATCATTTAGCACTATCACAATCACGCAGCAATGGGCTGAGCGCAAGGATGGGGGTAACGGGTGGAGGTCAAGCGCACGTCCGCTCGTGATATCACTATTGCGTGGTAAGCCCACGCAATAGCGATATCACTATCGAACAACTTCCTTGATAAATAGGTTCTTTTTAACAGACCCTGTGACACAATCTAGGTGTGTCGTTTTTCAGGATTATTTGTGGCCACTGGCGCAGCCAGAAATACTTTTCGAAAGTGAAAGGGGGGGAGGGGTTAGTTATACGGTGTGTTTCAGGGTGTTCTGTACGTTCTGCATGATGCTATGCGTAATTATCATGTGCGGAATGAAGGTCGAAATTAGGGGAAATGGCGGCTATACAGCGCTCAGAAGATTTCGAGGGGAGTTTTGACACCAAGCCCTCCTCTCGAAACACATTACTCCGCTCAAACGAGGAGAGTAAGGTGTCTGGAGAGGAGGGTTTGGTGTCAAAAACGCCCCTCGAAATTTTCTGAGCGCTAGCAGGAGAGTGAGGTGTAGGTGTAAGTAGGAGAGTAGGGCGCGATTAGGCCCGTATTCATAAACCTAACCTACCCATATCGCTTGTTTTTCTTATCGCCTCTGTGACATTAAAGCGCGTTAAGGGGACTAAAATGGTAACCAGTTGGAAAGACTATAATAGGGCTTGCTTGTAGATACTGGACTAATTAATTCGTAAAGCATGATAGGGTCACAAGGAAGACAAGGAAAACAAGCGATAAGGATAAGGTAGGCTTATAAATACGGGTCCTGTATTCGTAAACCTACCTTATCCTTACCGCTTGTTTTCCTTGTCCCCTCGGTGCCCTTATCGTGATTTATGAACTAATTAGTCCAATCGACGAGCAAGCCATATGATAGTCTTTCGCACTGATTGCCTTTTTAGTCCCCTTAAGGCGCCTTAATGTCACAGGGGCGATAAGGAGAACAAGTGATAAGGGTAAAATGTGTTTATGAATACGGGCCTTACTCTCTCCTCCTCCAAAGGAGGAGAGAGTAAGGCCCGTATTCATAAACTGGGAGGAGGTGTCATGTGATTTCGCTAGGCTATGCAAGCCAACCTCTTTCGACGCCTTGCGCAAGGAGCCCCTTGGGTAGGATCAAGTCCACGTAGTTGTCGGACCGTTCGAGGATGTTTGCACGTGGTAACACTTACTAGTGCTTCAAGATACATGAATCTAACCCTTTCCTACCATGTGACCAGGGCCTATTCCCCACGGTTAGCTCCTTTCAATTTCTATGAACAGGCTTCAAGATTGTCACGTGATTCCTTCTGCTAGCTTTTTCTTTTTCCTTCCTCCATGCGCTTCACATGCGCACAATCGGCATGCTCGGCGGCTTTCACGATAGCGTGGTGGCTTGGCCCGATGGGTGATGCCCGCTCCTCGACTTCGTCTTATGAATGGTAGTGCCAGGTGAATCGTAACCATTCTAATGCTTTCACTTCCGGTTCACCGATTCTAGTGATTGCGTTCATTTCAGCACTCTAGATCTACTACGCGCACTTCAGCGCTGCACAACGGAGACGAAATATGGCCGCAGAACCCCTTTTGCTGGCTTATAAAGACGTGCGTACCAGGCTACAGTCACCCAGTCAAAATTATCGTGCCGAGCACGCTTCTCAGAAAGTGGAAATGGCTTACGGCGCAGCCCGAAAACCAACAAGGACAAAGGATGAAGAAACAGACAAACACTAGCGCTAACTTCCAACAGCAAAATTTAATTTCCGGGACGGTCAGTATATATGCTCTCGAATCCCCTTGCCCAAAACCACGACCGTCCTGGAAATAAGATTTCATTCTTGCAAGTTAGCCCTAGTGTTCGTCTGTTTCTTCATCCTTTGTCCTTGTCGGTTTTCGCGCTACGCTATAAGCCAGTTCCATGAACCAACGAGCCCAAATTGGTAACCTTCTCAGAAAGTATGTTTCGGTCGGACATCGAATTCAAAGTGGCCCGTCTTTCGTTGTTTCGGGAACTTAACTTCAGTCGTTCTATCCATCTTATTCATATTTGGCGTTTGGGCAGCAGTCCAAACCTAATAATCGCAGCCGAGAAACTGCTGTGCGCGCAGTTTGTGTCGTCGTTGTATGAGAGCGCACTCCTGTGCGCCTTGAGAAAAAATTGAGCAGCCCTACTCATTGGCGTGTGTGTGCATTAAATTTCCATGTCCGCTTTTCTTTCTTTCTTTCTTTCTTTCTTTCTTTCTTTCTTTCTTTCTTTCTTTCTTTCTTTCTTTCATGGGGGGGGGGGGGGGGGGGAAAGACGTAGGGCCCTAAAAGCTATCTAGTTTTGTCGAAGGAAAAGCCCTCTGTGTACGTGAGACGGGACGCTTTCGAAACCTTTAAATTCTGTTGATCGAGCTGTCCAACAGCCAGCAAAGCAAGAAGCTGTCGTCGATTCCTCTTGTCTGAAGTTTCGAGTGTCGCAGTCTTCTAAAGTTAGTCAAGGATTCATGTTGGGGTGCTACGCGGCTTTTTCATATATCTGTTTGTTGTTGTTTTGTGGGGTTTACCGTCCCAAAACGAGCTCTGATTATGAGAGACGCCGTAGTGGAGGGCTCCGGAAATTTCGACCACCTGGAGTTCTTTAACGTGCGCTGTCATCGCACAGCACATGGGCCTCAGCATTTCGCCTCCATCGAAATGCAGCCGCCGCAGCCGAAATTCGATCTCGCGACCCTCGGATCAGCAGCCGAGTACCATAGTAACTAGACCACCGCGGCGGGGCTTCATATATCTGTGGGCCCGCCAATCAGAGCAGCTTGTCTTTGTTATTTTTTCTTTCCTTATTGGTCAATATTTGGTCCTAATGGAAGCAGGCATGCAAAATTTAGTCAACAGTAATTTTGAAAGTAATCAGTAATTTTATGGAAATTCCTCGCTTAGAGTAATTCGTTGCAACACCCCAAAAATTTATTCATTAGACCAATGATTGCAGCAATAACTAATCGAACTACTGTGATTTCATTGCAGCGGTATTATTTCTGCCACGTCTGCTCTTGTTCTGGGTTTTCTTCGAGGACGCACTTCCTTGGTAAGCCCATTTCCCTTCTTTCATCTTAGTATGAGCTGTCAAACAAATGATTTCGCTTCTTTGAAATTGAGCACTAAGAAAAAAAAAGAAGAATATGTGGTCAAGCTACTCCAGTTATACCTCAATTCCAGCACCAAGCATACTCAGTGAAGAATAGGCAGTTCGGGTCTATTTGTATCACAATAAAGGTAACTTTATTGTGTCGGCCAACAAGATGGTCGCGTTCACGTTCATCCAGTGTGCTTCTCGTCAGTCCAGGTTTAGTCTGGGGTGCCTGCATATAACAAACAAGCCTGTGATTGTACTACAGGTGCAAGTTACGGTCACTCTAGTTAGGTACACACTGTTGGGATAATGCAGTTAAGACTGCATAGATAATCCATCGAAGAAGCATAATGTCGATACGAATAACAACAAGACAAGCCATTTAAATTACGAACGTTTACAACATATGGTTGGACGCAGTAACAATCGTGTCAACGGCGCCTTTATGTACCGCGTATGATCTTTGCCTGTAGAAGCAAGGAAGAAAGATAGTTTATTTGATGCGAGGTTTCTCAGCAACTGCAGGGTGGGGTCCTCAGTCCATCTAAAATGTTCCCTTCCATATTTCAATAATCTGATATATATTGGCCTATCAAGTGCATACATATTCCATATATTTGCCGTATATTTACCATGTATTCCCATATGAGTCTCCCGAAAATATGTGGAATTATTTGAGCGGCTGTACGGAACTTAAAGGGGGTGTTTCGTGAAAGCTTCAAAGAAAAGGTATGTCAAATTGGCTTTAGATAGGCACACTTTAATGACAAGTTCGTTTGCTTCTGTAATGTGTCATACCTTTGCAGTCATGAAGAATAAGACGTTCAAAACAATAGTAGAGAGCATTATAAATTGGTTACTCAGGTTTAGCGCCCTTTGGGCACGCTATCTCAGACGAATATACTTCCGGTTGTCCCCACGCAGGCGCAGTGTCGACAAGCGCAAAGATAATGCACGCAAAGCTCAGGGCACCCTGTTATACAACTGCCCGTTAAAAAAGAGCAACACAGACACACTCTCCCGCCTTGTTGCCATAAAAGGGTGATTTACCCGCAGTTACAAATAGCGTCAACTTCGGCTGTCGGCCTCGTACGCCGCCGATTGCGGCGATTCTAACGTAACGGTGGCGCCAGCTATAACACGCGTCTTTTGGCCGTCTCATATGCTGAAAGGTAAACCAGCCACCAGTTGCTGTCTCTCCAGTTACCTCAGAGACTTTCTTCAAATTTATAAACGTATCTCTCTTTAGCTAGTTTTCATTCGTTCGCTCCCATTCTGACCGCATGCTTGCGTGAACAAGGCCCTTAGTGATGTAGAACTACTCTTGTACTAGTGCTTTTATCTTAAATATCCGCATTAACTCGCTAACGAACGTCTCAAATAACCGCATCGTCCGCAATGTCACATACAGAGCGACACGGGTGCACGACTTCCCGGCACCGTCACGAAGCTAGAAAAGTTGTCCCATTGGGGCCCGCCAGGGACACTGATCTCTTCGCAGAAAAGTGCGGCATGTATTCCGAGCCTTTATAATGGAAGTCTTCCGCGTCCGATCATCATCATCATCATAACATTGTCTTTTCTCATCATTGTCTGTTCGTAGTCCCCATCATAATGTTTATTAGGCTTTTATGCCAAGTTCTCGGCCTGAATAAGTACCGTGCTAATTGAGATCTACAGGTTCCGAGAGATTTCAGTCTTCCTTCCTTTGTCTTCTCTTTGTCCTCTTTGCACCACCGACTACTCGGTGTCATTGTTCTTAGCACCACTAGTGCGTAGCTGTCTGAATTTCTTCCCCTGGACATTTAATGTAATTCAAGAATGAAGCTTCAACAAATCAGGCCACACACTGCTAACAAAACAGCGATCGATCGATGTTCTGATGTACCACGCCTCTACGCCAGCCGAGAATCCTGTTAGTACAGTAGCCACCAGCGCGATACACCCGCATGTTCGCTCGTCTCCTCCTTCAAGATGTCGAGGGCTCGCGGGACACTTATGAGAGAGCTTGTGGGTACGCTTTGAGCTCCGCGTTATATCATGTCATGCAACGTCTGCGGTGAAGACATAGTTTTTCAAAGGTGAGATAGCTTCTACTAATTGAACCAGCTTCAAGCAGCATCCTCGCCCACCGTTTGCGCACCAGCCGTTTATTTCCTTCCCACGACGACATCTTTTGATGCTCGCAAACACCTCTGCGAGCTACACACATCGCGAATGATGATATTCTTGCGCGCAGACACTACCTCAACACAGAAATGTCTGAGTTCGTTTGAGTGACATGCAATATAAAATGATTTGAAACCGCCCCGTTTAATTCCTTTGCAGTAATTTTCCATGTGTAATATTACTGCCATTAAAAATGTTTACTTACCCCACACACCTCGCCTTGCTTTGCTGGGCGACTGGCTGGACTGCGCGACCTTCCGGAGGAACGTTGAGCTTCACTCAGCATAACTGCGAAATATTGACAAAATGGGTTTTTGCTAGGAGTGTACGAATATTCGAATTTTTGAATAGTTTTTGTATAGGGTTTGCTATTCTATTCGATTCGCTCCGAATTTTTAAACTCTTCGAACTATCCGAAAGTTTTCATCAGCGAACAAAATTTGCTATGTCCCATGACAAGTAAAACTAGAAGAGAAGCTCAGGGGAAGATGGATGCTTGAATCGATGAACAAATCGCAAAATACGATTTAGAACAGGGAATGTCGCAGGAGCCAACGTTTCGACAAGCGCACTTGTCGTCGTCAGGGCGGCGAAGACAAGTCCGCTTGTCGAAACGTTGGCTTCTGCGGCATTCCCTGTTCTAAATTGTATTTTGCGATTTGTTCATCGATCCATGACAAGTGAGGTATTCCCACTTGTAGTATGTTTCGCCACACAACAGCACGGTACTGCGGCGACGTTTTTACTAACGTATGCGGGGAAGCTAAGACGTGTACTGCGGCGAAGCTTATACCTACTTAATGCCCATTCCTCTAGTACTTTTTGCCGCATAATACTTGTCTGCTGTGCGAAGTTCACATTAGCGCACTGCAGTAACGCTAACTTCTGTAGGGCGGCGAAGTTAATTCCTGGATCTTCAGAGTTTTGTACTGGACTGTTTATCACGACTGGACTTTCCTTTTTCCTAGAAACATTGTGGGAGAAGGCTATTTGTACAGTAATTTTTTTTTCATGTGTACCAGTAAATTTTGTGTGTAATTCAACATGGAATTGTTCGAAGAAATATGTGAACCTTATTCGGTTGATTCGAACTCAAACATTAGTATTACAAGACCCTTAGCCGCCAAAATTCTGCTATTCGAACAGCTCCAGTTTTTGCGTGCATTACGGAGCGCAACAGTGCGAAGCCTAGTGCACCACTTGAAGCCTTATTTAATAATTAACGCGTACCTTGTCCACAGATATCGCTACTTCAGATTATACCTTATCCACAATGTGAAATTATGTATAAGATAACATTGAACAACCAACCATTCCGTCGTTCTCGTGTGCAACTTTATACTGCTAACACTTCACATGACATAAGGCGCATCAGTAACGCACGGTCGGTCGACGCATTTTACCATTTGCACTTAAGCTTTACTGAAGTGTTTCACGTCCTGTAGATTTCTGCAGGTCAGATTATTGCAGTGCAAAGCGTACGGACGTTTCCCCTCTTTACGAAAAATTTCATGCGCATACAAGGATGTAACCTGTACGCGCACATTTAAGAGCTGCTTGTCAAAGTTATGGGCATGGGAAGCCAATGACACTCCAAAAATATGCCCTCGAGTTACCTTTATAACTATCTGTTAGTTTGGAACTTTGTCATAGAATTCTCCCCAAAGATCTGCTATTCGTGATACTTTCATATACAATTCTTTGAGGGCATACTACAGCAGATGTACGCTTTTATTCTGTGGTATGTTGTATCTGGGGTGATAGTAAGCTCGTGCCCGCATATATGTTGTAAGGTTCTACTATTAATCTTTCCTGGCTGCAGAATAGCACCAGTTGACAGAGAGGCTTTTGCTCTCTTGTCAGTCCAATCATGGGATATTTGTTAAAAATAAAAGAGGGGTGGGGGGACCTGTGCACCCAAATTATTGCTTCTTTTCAGATTAAAATAATCCATCTGTAGAGCTATATCGCCACTTCCGCCGTAACAGCGGTAACAGAATTCACCGCTCCGAAACTTACCTTCGCAGCAAAGCACAACGACCAGTACAAGTGCCAATCTCTTCATCGTGGCTTTCTCCATGCTTGTAGGTTAGTGGCGATCCAGGAACGCACGAGACCTTCTGCCGTTGTCTGCACTCGACCAAGCTGGTTTTATTACGGCACCTGGCAGGTGTAGCGAACGCTGAAAAAAAAATTCTTGCATAGCTCGTCGGGCCTTCTATAATTGCTGCCACTGCCATATTAGGAAAGCGTAATCTCACTTAACCTTGAGTACCAAAACTGCCTTCCTAATCGGTCGTTCCCTCTCTGGTCGAGGCGATATTCCTATGCGTTGCACTAGTTAGAGATGCCATTTCAGAAGAAAAAAATTTCCTCAGCTCGCCAGTGCTAAGCAGCCCAAGGTATTTATCCTCTTGTCGGTACAGAAGTGACTTCGCCTATTCCTGTGCCAGAATTACCTTACGTGAGCCTATCACGACGACACATGGTGGTTGTTTTCAAGATGGTCTCTGGTGGCTCGGAAGAAGAGAACGTAACTAATTATCTGTGATTTCAGCAACGTTTCAGCCAGCTCGTACCTGACCGCACATACCAAATTATATATTTATCATAGACCACAGGCCAAGCAAAATTATATGTTTGCCCTGCGAAGGCATAGTACATTTATTTGTTTTATATGTTGTTATGATTTGTTATGATTCATTCATAATTGCGAACCGAAGGTTGGGGTAAGAGAGCGGCAGACGACGGCGATGGTAAAAACTTATTTTTTTAGAACAGTTTTTTTTCCTTGTCGCCGTGACTATGCGCAGAATGGCGCAGCTTTCTGACACGTACTAAATATTTACCACATATCCATATTGTTACGGAGATAAGTGTATTTACAATATGTACACAGGCAATTGCCGGCCAACACTAATGGCAGGCCCGAGACTTGTCCGACCACTTCGTTGCCTTCGTCCCTGAGTCCTGCGCACAGAGTGAGCCCCTCTGCTACCTTCCTCGTAACACTGCAGAGTAAGCCCCTCTACCATCTTGCGACAATATCTATATATATCCGCACATCTATATACCACATATCTATATCTATATATCTATATTCGCAATGGTTTCTCCTTAAGGGGACATACAACTATTCAAAACTGCAACTGAGGCGATCTCACTGATGGAAGAATTGAGTATTCTATTGGCTGAAACGACCCCTTTTATTCTAATTAAGAATGAGTTCGTATTTCTAGTTCTTCGCGCAAACTCGCCAAACTGACCTTTGGTAACCCGAGTGGCAAAAACACGAAGCTGCACTGGAGTTCGGTGACGTGACCTGCTACAAGTGTAGGAGGTTCCTGATCATTTTATTACCTTTGAGATGCTGCACAGTTTTGATATTTGAAGTTGTTTTTTTTTTTTTAACATGCATTGTGCAGCGAAGTCTGCCATGCAGGCTTCCCTGTACCATCATATGAAAAAGCGTGGTTTCAGATTTGGGTGATCTGGCTTGTTTGGGACACCGGCAAAATAACGACGCCGTCGCCTAGCCATCCAGCGCGTGGTCGCGTACCATAGGGAAAAACGCTGCAGTAATACGAAAATAGTTTGGACAAAAAACGCAAGCTTATTGTGTCAACTTTTTATTTTCAAAGCTATTTGAAAAGGTCGAAGTGTGGCTAGTCAACCACAGCTGCACTCACTCCTTTGAAACTAGAATGGCGGTTATTTGCGAGGCGGGCTACTGACTGCGAGGTAGCCTCACAACGTTGCGAGAGAGCGGTCTTTGCCTTTTTTTAGAGGCTATTCAGGTCGAAAACTTCTGTTGGCAAAATATCCACGTAGCTTTAAAACCAACCGCTACCGTAGTAGGCAGTACCCAGTCTGAGGTTTTCGTTGCTCCGCAAAAACAGGGCACTTTAAAATGGGTTGTCAATCCCTTTCGCGACGTAAGGTTTCCACGACTTCTGATTACACGCCCTGCCCACCCCCATTTACTTATTTTGATTTCTCTAAGGATATCACTAAGAATCGTTTGCTCGCTAACCCACACCTCTCTATTCCTTTCCCTTACCGTTATACATATATCATTTTCCGTTCCATTGTTCACTGCGTCGTTCTCAACTTAGGTTGAACCAATTTAGTGAGCCTCGAAGTTTCTGCCCGCGGGCTCCTGCCGCTAAGATGAAGCTGCTATACACTTTCCTCTTGAGGGGCACTAGTAAGCTGCCATTCATGATCTGAGAATGCCTGCCGAGAGCACCCTTCACCGCATTCGCGTTCTTCTATTTATCTCAGCCTCCTGGTTCGCTAAGATGTATCTGCTTACCACATTCAGTACCCGCCGCCTATTGCATTCCTTCTCAAAACTGCTTTTCCATCTCAACTCCACCGCCAGCGTTGTCAACGCTAGCGATTGCAACGCCTCCCGGAGCAGTTGCGGCTGTGTCGTAGCGTTTTTCTTCCTCCGCGGCACACAGGCCGTGGTGAAGACGTGGCTTCCGAGATTCGCGCGCGCCGCGCGCGCCGCTCGCGACCGACATTAATATCTGCTCCGCCAACCGGCCACTCGCCACATACGACGCCAGTGTACGAGACTATCAAATCGGTTGTCCGCGCGACATCTCTTGTCCATGGCAGGAGCGGCTGAAAATTGTTTTGCTTGAATAGCTTCAATCTTCAGCGGTGCGCACACGTAAACGTTGAACTAAACTACTCTCCTGACGCGGAGCACTTATTTTAGCCTCCCTGTAACGAAAGAAGTAC